>OU860787.2:4499657-4578627 GCA_917862395.2 Heliconius sara | reverse complement strand
GTGCAGATATATTTTTCTAAGAATTTTATAAAATTTATCTTTTTTTTTTTACTAGAAGGTAAATTTGGCTAAGAAATTTGTGTTGATGAATGAAATAATCAATTCGCTATTTAAGTAAACGAAAACGTCAAGGACATGAAAATCTCTTCACCCACTTTGTAGTTTTCTCTAAGGTAACTAAAATTTCTATGGTAACTCAAATATATATGTACAGTCTAGACTCGAGACGACATTATGGTTCAGTTGCCAAATATAAACACGATTGTAGATTTTTCCACTTCATTGAAATGAGAATTGTTTGGGCGGTAAAGTCGTTTTCGACTTCACCGACTAAACACAACAATCGACATTTTTTACGTAAGTTAGTGTAGTGTCCAACTTCTCCTGGACTATTGAGTTTATATTTAGAACTTGAATTTTATCAGAGTTTTAACAATTATGCTAAATTTCCTGCATATAAACTGAGTGGTTTAGGAGCTAAAAAAACTCAAAAGTGTAAAATGGTTCGTGTCAAATTAGATAAGCAAAGGAAAATAACTTAAAAAAAAACTACTAACTATTACCTAATAATAATAATCTGTGTATCACGATATATATCTGAATATACCCCTTGCATGTGCTGCCAGCTCATATAAAGTCTTTTACTAATAAATCTCTCCACAAAGTTTAACACTCTTTGTTACATATGACGCTATGATCGTAATTAATATAATTAAGTTGATTGATTTCTTATTTAGCTTAACGCTGTGTCTCGTGTATAGCAGAGTAGGCAATGGGAACCTAATGTTAAGAAACTTTGCGTTTAACTTTTCGCGGCATTTTTGAGGCATTGCTTGTTGAGTGGTGGAACTAAACATCGTGCTTTTGCGTTAGGGACCAGAGCGAATACAAGAAAATATGAATAAATAATAATTCACTACCCCAGTGAGAATCGAACACACCACCTTCGAGTTAGAGTCCCACGCCTATATCCCTGTGCCTCACTGCTATTTATACAAACACTTTTAACAATTTTGTACAGTAGAACGTTTAGACACGCCCTTCTGACACCTTTACTGTCGTTTATGGCAGTGATTACTGACACAATTAGCTACGGCCGTTTGAAAATAATTGAACAATTTATATTTTACTATGTAAGAGGCGACTTTGGTGGTATTTTAAGTGTTGCCTACCCTGTTTTATGTGAGACACAACCTAAGTCTATAGATATACTAACACTACAATGGCAAAATAGTAATAACTCTACAGACAGATGTAACGTCAATACAAGTAGGTGAGAACTCGATCAAGAATCAATCTCACTATTAATCTCAACCCAACGACTTCTTCTGTAGAGATTGTAGGAAATGACGTCGTGGTTTACATAAATTTTCTTCACATCAGAGTTTTTTCGATTCAATTTCAAAATACCTACCTATACCTGTGTATTTATAGCTAAATGAAAGAGACGTCTTTGATATTGAGGAATAGGCAGAAGAAATCCAGTGTTAAACGCAGCTTAATAACCCAACAACAAGAATAACAATCGTACAGACGAGCCACAAAATCATATATTAAAATGCGGGTATCGCGCTACCGCAAAGTGATAAACAGTCCGGGGCACCTTGTCCTAAGTCTTATGAGCCTGCCTTTGTAGGTTAAGAAGAAAATTGTAATAAAATTATACAAATTTAATAAATCAATGCTACTTGTATTATTTCTTTTCTATTATAATTATTCCAAAAATATGTGATGCTAAGATATAAGGAAAAATTATTCGCTTATAATAGGGTTTTTTACCATTTTATTTGGTTAATTTTTCAATAGAATTTAATATTTATAGATGTATGGATGGATAGATGGTCGTGAATATAATTTTTTTATTAAATAATTTTTTTAAAAAAGTAATTTTTGACTAAATGTGTATAAGGTAAATGCGTCTAAATAAATCTATTTATATAAAACCTAACTTTTTAAATGATAGCTTTTTACTCACAGAAGTCCCATGGACGTCGCCTACGCCCTGCGAGAGATATATCCTGGTATATACTCGTCTAAGAGTGTAGTACGATCCCTTTCTATGAAGGATATCAAAATGACACCAGTACCGGGAGATCTAAAATACACACTGTATCTCACATTTACCCAGGAGGAGAAAGAATCTCTGATAGCGCAGGGGTGGGGAGGAGAAACAGGTTCGAAGGTGCTGACAATTCAGGGGTCTCAGGGTCTGACCAGCGCGACTGTTATAGTAGTTAACACTAAATCTATTAGGCTACAGCTGCATGATAGCGTTTCGCACGCCGTCGTAGCAATATCTCGGCACACCGACACCTTTATATATATATATATATATATATATATATATATATATATATATATATATATATATATTATATATATATATATATATATATATATATATATATATATATATATATATAAACACTCGTTTAAAGTTAGATCTAAGTAAACTTTTGTAAAATAACGTAAAGTTAAACATATAATTTGCTTATTATAGATATTGATTGTATGTAAACGACAATGTAATTAATGTATATGATAAGGATATTAGATATAATAATAAATTTAAAGAGTGAACGGACCAAGTGTCTGTAGTGTTTAGAAATAACAAAAAAAAAAATAATGATAGCTTTTTTATTTCTTAATTTTTTTCATTAAGTTCGATAAAGTATGAAAACATATGTTTGAATATATCAAATGACGCAAATATCTAATAAGTTGCTCGTCACGTAGAAAGGTGTGAAATGTGATATATCTCGCTATTAATATTCATTACCCGAGATGAGGGCGGCGAGTTCCTCTACTATCAGTATTTGTACCTCTGAAGTGGATAATTCAATAATTCTCTAGAGAAATAACCCATGTTGTTTATATAACGAAACCTTAATAACGTTTTAAACTATTGTAGAACTAAATAAATTTTATGAAGTGCTCTACAAAGTATGGAGCACTCCACCTGTTTATTTGTTGGAATCGCTCTTGCGTTGTATTTGTAAACGGCGTTTTAATTACTGAAATTACTAGGCTGTTACCAAGGCGGAATTCTTATAGGATCGCTTTTCTTTGTGACACTGATTGTTCTATAAAGACTATTTATCTCGAGATCGCGTGGTGGCATCAAGTTGAAATTAATATCCAATATTGAGGTCTACGATCCATTGTAGCAATCAAAAGATACAAGCAATTAAGATACGGATATTATTTGTATGTAATTTTTGCTGCGTATTATATAATATTCGCCACATGATCAAAGTATATTTAAATTAAATTAAGGAAAAAATGTAAATATGAAATACAGATAAAAAAATGTCATTACAACATTATTGAATTTTAAAGGTATCGAAGTAACGAAAATATTTTAGAAATATAATAGATAAATAATGTAGACATGCATGTTTCCATCCTTTGATTCATCTGAAGGTCAATTTGTATAAATGTACATAATATAATTTTTATATAACAAAATTTTATAGTCGACTTATTATGCTGGAACCCTAGTAACCTTTTATTAAGTACTACCAGAACCAGAGACTTGTTTTTTTTTTAATTTTAAAATATCTTTCACAAATTGCAAGACAAACAGAATAAACCAAAATAAAGAAATAGTATCAAATAAATACGCTCTAGATTACAATCACATGTCATACGAATATACAAGAGAATGCAAATTTAATTTTACAAGAACGTATACCCGCATATGTACAACTAATAAAGGCAGCTTAACATTTGAGACTTTTCGTATCTCACAAAAAACAACGTGAATCTTTATAATATTTCACTTTAAGCCTGGGACTGATACGTTGCGGAAAAATAACACATTGTAGAAAATAACGCTTTCTCAGTTTTTTTTTAATTCAGGAATCTTCCGGAGTGAGGGAGAGTGAGGTAACTCAATGCTGTGCTTTGTTTAATTCTAATAAAACAAAACAAGTGACTAAGAACAATTTAAATATAATCATTCCACTAATTGATTTTTTTATCGCTATCTGCTATCGTCATACACAACTTGCAGAGTACTTGCAGCAAGTCTAGATAACCATCCCAAAGAGGTAGCGTACAACAATGTGAAAATTGTCAATTTACTTATCCATTGTTTAATAGCTTCACGCTGTATCCCGCACATAGGATGGTAGGTAGGGAGGTACGACAAAACGACTTAAAATAAATATACTATTGTGTCAGGAATCGGAAGCGGTTAGTTTTTAAAATATACGATAAATACACACATCCTCTATATGTTTGTAAACTATTTGGTAAGGGATACCACGTAATTGCAATAGGTGATATGTATCACCTACTAACAATACTTCACACTAGTTTCCTTCCAATAGGGACCGTCACTTACACGCAACTGTCCCCCGATTGACACAATTCTACTGCTTTTGTAATTATTCCCACCTAAATCTACCCTCTTTTACACGAACAATTGTATAACTTCAAAGACATAAATGAAAATATATAGTTAAATTTTCAATAAAATCTAAAGACAAACACAATTGAATATAACACGTAACATAGAAAAGAGCCACTAAATAGATAAAAATACAATAAATTAAAGTTAATACAAACTCTTCTCGTTACATATCTCTGAATTGTGCAAATTAGTTATAGGATAAAAGATGTAAACGAGTAATATCGGCCATTATCTCAGATTGTGGGTCTAATATCGTTACTGAACGTTAAACGTACGGAGAAAATGTTCTGTTTATCGAATTAGGGGCACAGCACGACTCTGTTAACACAATGGTGCTATTAACCCCACTTAGTGGTTTTTTTTATTTATATTTATTTATTGGCTAACTTCCTAAGTAGTAATCCTATATGTACAGTATAGGAGTAGGTATTTGTAATAAAATAACGGCATGTTTCATTTCAATTATTATGCATAAAGCTAAAAAATATTAACATATAGTTAACCAAAAATATACTTAAATAAAACCGCTCAAATTGGAATCCACCTCGCATACCAAGGGTAAATACCCTATAAGTTTTCATTTCATACAAAATGCAGCAAAACTGAGTCAAAACGCTTTTGTCTTTTGATTTCGTTGACTTAGTGTCTTAATGGGAACGGAGTTTCTGAGCTCTACATTCTCAGGTTTTCTTTGCCTACCCTGCTATGTCCGACCTGCAATTTGAAGGTAAAAAAAAAATAAATCAAGTAGGACAAAAGGCAAAGGATATTGTAATATTTATAGACTAATTAATTTATAGAATGGAACGCAAGAGCTTCCAACCCGTGTCCATTGTCGCCCTCATTACGTTGTCGTGACAGAGTTACTGGCTGATTGACAGACGCTATTAAAAATGACGGTTCACGTAAAAATTGGCTTCTTTAATACGTATATATTATTTGGCCGTTTTTCGAACAGGCATATGTTTTTGTACGTATATTTAGATGTGACTCCTCATGAAATATGGCTGAAACTGTTATTTAATAAGAAGAACAAATTAATTAACCTGCAATGTTTTTTTATAAATATGAATTCTATATCATTATTGGTAATGCATAGTAGATTTAAATCATCTCGGCTAAGCTATAATAAAAATATTTTTCTCTTCGCGTGATACAATATACTCTTGTCCGCGCCGTTATTTCCTGTTCCTGTTTGCTTATTACCATAAGGAAAGGCTTATTATCTAATGTTAGTTATACGTCCATGTCTATTGATTTATAATTACATATTTGTACCTTTTTCTTTTGCTAGTGTTAAGACACTCCAATTTTCTCATTATACCAGGTACCATATACGTCTACCAGATTCGAGAAAACAGATAAAGTTTAGTTTATGTACTCGTACATAAATCATGTTATTATTTGTGAATTTCGCTATTAATTATTTTAAAGAACATAGTTATCCTAATAGACTGATAGAATGAGGCCGTCATTGCTCAGTAACAAAAGCTTTCGACTTAAACGCGATGCTTGTGGGTCCGATCCCCACTCGGGGGAATTAAATATTTAAAATTTTCATTTTCCTCGCACATTAATTAGGCAAAGAGAGGCGTTGAAGTCCGCCACTCGCCGCCGCCCGTCGAGTTCGGTGTGCCGAAAGTGAGGAATGAGGAGGGAAGTGTAATAGGAACGGAGTGTTTCGACACTAGTTTCTTAGATTCAGCTCAAGGATACAGCATAAAGCTTAAAAAAATGCTACTAAATTCATACATTATTACCGTCCAAAAAAGCTCTGTAAGTATTGGTCACTGGAGAACAACGTCCCGTCGGTACTATTTGGGTATGGAAGCCTAAAAAGACAAAAAATAATATTATTAATATGCAGAATATGTGATTTTATACTCAAAACTTCGCGTTCTGTCAAACTAAAGAATGCGAGTGTTTGAAATTGATAAACCTATAATGTGTATAACATTATCCCATTTTAAAATGTTTATATGAGCTGTAATAGTGCTATAGAATTATAAAAGTATATCTTAACCGTCTATTATCATCACGGGATCTAACAACTTCACGTAGATAAGGTGACGATATAATAAAATCGTTTATACGTCAAACTCGTATAATGATAGATAAAGACATATAATATAATGGTGAAGATGGGATGACGGGATGATGGGATGTGATGCCTGTTATTAAAATAATAGACTTTGAATTCTTTAGATTCGTTTTATTGCATTCTGTTCATGTGTTCTGGTGAAGAGGACTTGGCGATGAAACTTAAATGTGGCTGATGGAACAGAAAGGCGTGTTTGGTTTAGTTTTTTTAGAATATTAGTATCTAATAGTACAATATTGTTATTCTACCGATTGCTTTTAGCCTACTCAGCGAGACAAGATTGATATTAATATTAAATAATAAAGGACGAATATTTCTTTTAAATAATTTGCTTGGTAATAAAAAAATTGACTTGGAAATTCTCTGTTAGTTTTTAAAATAAACACTAGATTTTTAAAATAACACTAGATTATATTTAAAATTAAATGTACATCTTTTAAAACAGCGTAGAGTAGAGTGTTTGAATTTGGAAACATTAAAATTATAAAAAGTAAAAAAAAAACAACAGCGAAACTTCTTTAACATCAAGACTTACTGAGTTAATATCAGATACGGCGTCTGTTTTATACGTTGTTTGTTAAAGGCCAATATTACCAGTCTTCGATAATTACTTTTAGAACTCCGATATATAAACTCTAAAAGAGCTTACGTATTTACACAAATTTTTCACAAACATTGTTGTATCTATTTAATAACATTTAAAAACAACAATAATGTTGATATTCCTTCTTTATATACGAATATGTAATTTTATGTAACTACGAAAAAAATTGACCTAAAAGGAAAATTTCGAAGCAATTCAGTAGCGGCTACAAAATAATCAAGTTGCTACAGTTAAGTAGAAACTACACTAAATAAAGTTACGCCTACTTCCTTTTTAGTTTTTATTACGATTACAAATCTTTTCAGCCTTGGCAAAGTTAATGACGCTAGGTAAAACAAGGGCACAAGTTTCTTGGTAAAAGTTACCCGCGCAGTTAGCGGAGGGTATCGTAGATGGTCGAGACCGCAACTACTTGTTAACTGTTAGGTATTTCAGTTAATTAAATAATAGTAGTTAGATGATGTAAACTTCAGGGAAAGTTGCTTTTGTTCTGTTACTGTTAATTTCTCATGAAAATTTTCATGTATATATAACTTATACATAAATTTGTACAGGAAACCTTTGTAACAATTAAACTTATTTTACATTTTGCTTTAGTAGTTAAATTGGTTTTTCTATTACAATATCAGTGACTTTTATTTCCTTAAGTTCAAGTTTATATCCTTTACAAAATAATTTAATAGTTTTGTATAGTTAGTTACCAGCATTGAATTTTGTTTACTTTTAAAAAATGTGAAAAGTGTAGCAGGATAGGCAGCAAATCATAGTGTTAAGACACTCCGTTCCCCATTTTCCACTGATTTGTTCGGAGCATTGAGTGCGTCTTGAAGAGCGTGGCTGGCCGCCAATGATGTATATAATATTTGCTATGTATCGTCCAGAGTCTTGACAAGATTTGTATAGTAAATATTCATTGATTTGTACCTACGACCATTGCTCGAACTAAATGCGCCTCCACGCTCGATGTCAAATATACGACCGTGTTGTAGCTAGTACTGAACTACACTCGAGATATTCATATGTAAATATAGTTTGTGTCTGTAGTTGTCACGTCAGTAGCAACATGCAATGCATGCAGCAGCATTCTGTGAAATTACAAAGGATTTGGTCTTGTCCTTGTATGAGGAGAGGTGGTCTTCTTAATAACTAATTGTATCATTTGAGGCCGTTGTGGCGCAGTAGAACAAACGTGTGGCTGTAAGTGCGACGTGAAAATTCAATTATTGTAGAAAATAATATATTCTTCATATGTTAATTGGAGTTTCTTTAGAACCCTCTATAATTCGTATAAATTCTTTTTTCCTAATTAAAATTAATATTAAGATAGAGGCCGTCGTGGCCCGGTAGCACAACGATATGACAGTAAAAGCGACGCTTGTAGGTTCGATTCCAACTTAGTCCTGTCAAATATAATTATAATGTATTCAGATCTTCGCTCTGGTAGCAACAACTGAGGCAAAGCTTTAGGTGAAAAGTGAGGAACGGAAATGTATTAATGGGAACGGAGTGTCATAACACTAGGTCCCCATGTTCTATCTGCCTGTAGTTAATCAAAAGTCAAAGTCAAAAAAAAATAAAAAAGAACATATATTTTTCAAATAATTTACATTATATTTTAAAAGCTTTGTAACGACTATGAATAATTTAAAAAGTTAGAAACATTCATTTCTATTTCTTTGATGCAGCAATCTGTTGTTCATTACCGTGTCATAAAGCCAGGTGCATCGCACGAAAACGGCATACGTTATTAAAATATGTTGGTTACACTGACATCATTTAAAGAAAAAACTCACAACAGTTAAGTGCGAGTCGGTCGCGCCTATTGAAGTTTCCGTACTAAAATCAGC
Source organism: Heliconius sara (assembly GCA_917862395.2). NCBI lineage: Eukaryota > Metazoa > Arthropoda > Insecta > Lepidoptera > Nymphalidae > Heliconius > Heliconius sara. Next base: position 4,569,658 of record OU860787.2, on the reverse strand, counting down.
AGCTACTAAAATCTGGATTATTTTACTAGAGGTCAATGGAAAGAACAACTTGTAAAAGTTGACAATATTAAGTTTGTAGGCATATGCATTCCTTTTGTAAGAAAAAAAACTACGAATATAAATTTATAATAATTTTTCCTTCTACTAACTTGTATATGTATTATATATACAAGTTAGTAGATATGTATACCCTACGCTACCCTAGCTGGTAGTAAAATCAAAGATAAAATGTAGAAAAATCTATGCATAAATGATTTTCTCATTGTTTTGACTAGAAGCTTCATTTTTTGTGTTTCAAGGGACTATAAACCTTTCAAGTTGAAATTAATAGAAAAAAAATATAATTAATATAAATTTCAGCTTGATACTTCAAGCGATCTCGAGATAAACACTTTTGAAAGACGGACAACAAAGTGATCTTATAGGCGTTTTTACCTTTTGCGGTGCGGAACGCTAAAAACGTAAAATGTCTCTATTATCATTTCAATAAATCTAAATCTCGACTTTTGTATCATGCATATGTATTATGTGGGGACATTAAAATAGTAACAAGTTAGAAGTCCGACATTTGAGTAGAGGTCACTGACGTATTTTTAGTTATATGAGGTTATTGTGGGTTCATATCTTAGTAAGCGAAATTGTAAAATAGGTAAAAAATATATCTATATAATATATACTTTTTCGCTTTGGTACCAAGACTAAAAACTGAGTTCCTACACTCAATATGCAATGCCTTAAAAATTCGGCGAAAAGTGAAGAACGGAGTGTCTTAACGTTAGAGGTGCAATCTAAATGCGGGATACAGCGTGAAGTATGAGTCTTGAATATGCAAAGAAGTGATTACGTGTGTAACTGTCCTTAACTTGAAGTGGGACGAAGATTGTTAAATTAAATGGAAACTTTAAACTGCTCCATCTTTATGTTAATTAAAAAATAAACAAGTCGTATTTGTAATGGCTCTTTGATAAACATAAGTTTTCTTGGAAACATTTTCTGGTCTATACTCTTCGAAATATACCTTATATTTCGATTTAAGTATTGATAAATACATACACATCTAAATAATACTAACATTATTGAATAATTCCGCTGTGCCACTGGGGCACAGCGTATGACTGTAAGCACGATGGATGCGGGTTCGATTTCCATTCTAAGGAATGAAATGTAAATATTAAACATTTCATTCCTTAGAATGGAAATCGAACCCGCATCCATCGTGTAACAAGGCAAAGTACGGCGTTGAGTTGTACCATTCAACTCGCCTCAAGAATTTGTCGGAAAGTGGGAAACGGAATTGTCTTAATGAGGAACGGAGTGTTTTTACACTAGGTTCCCAGATTCCCGCTGCCTTCCTTGCCATGTCAGATACAGCTCGAGGAATAAGCATAGAAAAAATATTTATCACAAACAAGAATCAGTCACAAAAAAGATATTTAATTTAAATTTAATACTTTCGGGGCGTACCAGCAACGCCAATGTAAAGGTGATTATGTTCCAACGAGCTATCTTTCTCCCACATTAATTTTAAACGAGAAAAACCGTAGAGACGCGACGGCGGGAGACCTCCTAGACTGGACCACCAACTATAATTTGTTATTAACTTGCATACAGAACTATTAAAATAGTTTAGTAATACTAATATTTATTATTATTATGTTTGCTTTATTTAAATGTGTGCTTTTCGTGGTTTTAATGATTGCAATTAATCGTTACTATGTATATTTACAAATAAGATTCACGCTTCACGCTGCATCTCTTACATTGCAGGATAGACAGAGGTTCCGAGGTTCCCTCTGCCTATCCTTATTCTGTTCCCCACTTTTTGCCGTGTTTTGGAGGCATTGCTAGTTACCACGGCGACCAACTGAAAACATTTGATACTTTCATTTCATACGAAACAGTAATTAATGTTTTACACCCATTCCATGCTTATTTTCAACTATTTTTAAAATACCTATAAATTACTCACAACTGAATGACTAAAAGCCATTAAATTTTAAGTTAAAGGGATTTCATTTGAGCTCATTTTCTTTTGCTATAATTGTAAATAAACTTAATTATACATAAAATATATTTTCGAAGTACGTAAATGTAAATTAATCGAACACAATGGGTGGTTCAGTAGGAAATAAAATTAAAAACAAAGAATGTTTCCGATTGACTTCATCAAGAGATAAATCAAAATCGAGACACGACCACGTCCGGAGGAAAGTAAGCAACTGGACACTCGGCGAATAAAATATAAATTGCATTTCTGTGATTCGTATAAACAGCGGAATTGAAATCAAAGTAACTTGTTTGTACAAGTTATAAAGATGTTGAGAGACAAAATATTTTATGACAACAAAGTATTTATGATATTATTTGTATTGTTGGTAAAGTCAATTATTATAATATTTCAGTTTCCATACATTTTCATAATAGATTGGTAAATAATTATTCTAAGTGATTCGATTTTAATATTATAAAAGTCATACCGATCATACTATAATCACACGTTTTCGTTATATTTAGTATCAATCAATAGGTAATTTAGATATATAATTATAAATAGTAAATCTTCTTAATCGTTTCACAATTATTATTAATATGCAGATTTTTTTCAATATACTCATGTCAAAAACTCTAAGGAAATGTGTGTATGTATCTCACCAATACGCGCTATACTTATTTAATAGTCACAGTAATAGCCACGAAGGTGATAATTAATGCGTCTCTACTTCAGAATTTACTTTAATTGACGCAGACATTGATAGAGACGATTTAACCACAAACCTCTGCTCTCACTATGCTGAAGAAATATTGGAGTCACATCTAGAAAGCAGTCTTATCAAGTTTTTAATGTTTTTCAAAATGTACTTCTATAATACAATACAATAATAACTCTTCTTCCAGTATAATAACATATACAATAGTTAGATAACTGATAAATATATTCGTATAAATTTTAATACATAGATATATACAAATATTGAAGCACTGACCCTTGATGGTTAAATGAATATAAGCTTTATCTTGGGTGAGGATCGCAAGCAATGTAAGTAAATCAAAGTTAAATCATCAAAATCCCCAGAGTGGGGATCGAACCCACAACCGTCGCGTTAATAAGTAAATTGACTTTTACGTAAACTGATATAGCTGTTAGTTATTATAATATTATTTATACTACGGAAAACATTCGAAGAGTCATGGTCTAGTCTTCTTTTTTGTTTGTTTGTTTAATAGAACATTACGGGGCATGTTCTGTGATAGTGTATATGATCGTTACAGGTATAGTTAAATATACACATTTGTATAATAAAAGATTTCCAACTAATATGAACGTCGCATTGATAATAATGAATGTTTGATTTTAATTAAATGTAACTATGAAAGTCGTAACTCTTATAACATGTTTTATAACTGCAGCGGAACTTACACTTTAACGCTAGGTTCCCTCTACTTACTCTACTTATGTGATGAACCCAAAAAAATGATTGTGTATATTAAAGTGTTATTTACCACCCAAACCCAAAACCAACGCTCTGAGCTATAAAACTTCATAAAGCTGGAAACTAATAAATAACTTAAATATATATTTCTTTGAACAGTTAGACAATTAATTAAGTAACCTTTTACTATATACCGGCTGTCAAATGACAAACTCGAGCTTTAGTTTTATTGTTCAATAACAATTAGAAAGCAGTAAACGGACAGTAAACGTTGTTGATATCTGTACGGAGTGAGTGAGAGTCCAGTGGGAGGTGATGCCACATAGAAAAAAATTAAGGGAAACCGAACTATTGGTTATGTTTTAATTTGTTGGTTATATTTTAACTGTAGCTTGTAATTTAAGATCTCAGGAGATAGGCACATGTAGATTAGTGCTAACAGTTTTTAACTTGACCGATATAGAGCTGTTGGTATCTGTCGTACTAAGCATAATGTTAAAGAGATTAAATAGAACTATGTTCAATGTTATACAAAAATTTACGGATTATATGTAGCACAGATTCATACCCTGTTCCTATGAAATCACACTCTATAAAATATTAATATGTTTGTTTGTAGCTCCGTCCTTCACTTCACTCACACACCAGCCGTCCTTGACAACGCCGCATTCACTTGACACACCGTTGACGTCCCTTTCAGAAGACGCGCTTACAGTGCGTTCTCGCGAGGAGCACGTGGCGGATGGGCAGGGGCCGCCCCGGACAAGCCTTCCATCGTAGCTCCCAGCCCATGACGTACGGCACTCCCCTGTCTCTGGCTACCCCGCTAGGGACACAGCGTGACGTTAAGTTCATTTAAGTATTAATTCTGGTCGGACAGCTGGAATTACTTACAATTAAGTTAGCTTAGTGTTTTCATTAGTGAAAAACAAAACCTTATAGTTATACCCAGTATTTGCGCTGTTTTGTATTTAAAATTAAAGTGAATCTCATTTTCAAGAACACCAGTCGATGACCTCGAACTTCCATAATAAATATAATTTGAATTATTAACCCAAATTACCGTACATATGTTCGTTGTACTCACGCACTCCATTAATACTGTGTAGTTTACAGTTTACACTACGCGACGCCTCCACCGTGCGTATGTAGGTATACTATAGCGATTAGCGCCGCGAGGCATTCGATATCGAGCACGTTTGGTTTGTTATTGAACTAGTTTGTGATATATTGTTATTTTACTTTATGTTATAACGAAGATTAAGTGATCATTATGGAAATGAAAGTATATTACAACGTGCGATGGTGGGTGAAGATCATTCATTGTGGTTGTTTTCTTTTATAATATAGATTTTATTTAGCGTCACGCTGTCTAACTCACATAGCAGTCGGCAAAAGGAACCTAATGTTACGACTCTGTTCCCATTAAGACACTTCCGATCCAAACTGTTCGAAGAATTCTAGAGGTATTGCGTGTTGAATGGCGAAACTCACTCACGGTGCACTTTGTCTTATTACAATTACATTCAGAGCGAGATATGAAAATATTAAACATTTAATTTCCTCGAGTGGAAATGGAACCCACAACATATCATGTTTACATATTAATATGTACTGTACTTTGTACAGTATATCGCATATATCAAATATAATAATAAACATAACCCACTAAAGTAATAGTATACGAGTACATAACCTCCCTTGGTAACGACGGTCACCACACAGTCATCACACAGTCGACACCGTCTAAGTGCGGCTACTGGTTGCTGACAGCTGTATGTAAAGTTGTATGTATGGTCGCTCTCTGTGACAGTGGTTACGGTGGTGATTATAGTGTTGTAGAATTGTGCAAATATTACTTTTTTAAATTTTAATGACAAGATGATATTTAATTTATAATATCCGTTATACTGTTTGTTTTTGTTTCAGCTTCACGCTGTATCTCGCATAGCAAGGTAGGCAGAAGGAACTTGAGAAACTAGTGTTAAGACACTCCGTTCCCATTAAGCTGAGTCGCAGAACTCAACGTCACACTTTGCCTCGTTATTAAAGCGAGGAAATTAAAATTTTCATGAATTTTATTACCTCAAGCGAGGAACGAACCCGCAACCTGTCGCACGTTTGTGCTCGCGTGACAACTGGCTTCACACTTGTTTGATTTATTTATTTTCACACAGCAGGTACAGCAAGCCCCGGTAGGCAGAGGGAACCTAGTACTAAGACACTCCGTTCCCCACTTTCAGCCGTATGTGGAGGCATTGCGTGGCAGAAAGTGGCAGAACTCAACGCCGCGCTTTGCCTCAACACCAGAGCGAAGAAATGGAAATATAAATTTAAGTAAATATTTCATCTCCTCGAGTGGGGATCGGACACACAAACAGTCCGTTTTACAGTCACATTTTATGCCTCTGCGCCACGACTGGGCCCATATAAACTAATTTATTTATTTGTGTACATTTTTGGTAACTTTACACCACTCCACTCTCATACCATGTAATATATTATACAAATATAATGTATATTATTATAATACAAATAATCTGATATCTAAGTGCTCTACTATAATCTTACTGATCAAACAATACATACATTCATCAAAGTGAATGTATATATCGTATAAATTTTCCCCTCCTTTGAACTTCTCTTTTCATTTTAATCCAAGATGAATGTTATTATTAAACGTTTTTCCTATTTCTACATACAATGTTAGTCTATTGTAGTCTGTTAGAAGGTTATCGTATATTTTAAATCACGATAGAAACACCTGAAAGAAGTAATAAAATATTTATTGTGTATTTTTCTATTATATTCTTTCTTTGTACATGCTCAATAGAAATAAATGTTAATTTTCAATTTTATTCTATTTCAGTTATCTTCAATCGCGGCCCGCACAGTAACCACTGTTATGTTTTGCGAATTACAAAAAACGGGATGTTTTCAAAACGATGTATTTTAATCAATACTGTAATATTCCTCATTCAATTAAATCCGATAGATACGTTCTAGTTTTTATATAGATCAAAATATGCTTTTTCATAAACAAAGAATGTATAGTATAGAAGTTATCAGTTTTAAAATACGGTAGCAAAGAATTAACTTTGGTTAATTAACATTTAAGAGGGTTTTCTTCATAAATATTTAGTAAAACGAGTTAGTATTCTTAGTTAAAGTGATTTAGCGTCGATCTACAGATAGTTGAATCAATTATACGTCAGCAACTGTTTGAAGTTTTGAACTCTTATTGTTTCCGATATGTCAGGCATTTAAAGACTTTGACGTATAAAACATTTGAAGTTTTCCCAACTGGGAACAGTTCAACGTTCAGTTCACACAACAGCGTGGAATCGACTTTCGAATCCCTCTATTTTAAAATTATTATACGTTTCTAGATTTAGGACATTTTAAACAACTTTTTTTTTCCATTACTGTCCTTGGCCATTGCGTAATCAAAACATTCATATTTTTTTATTTTCAATAAAAATTGTCATATCAAAAAAATTATCGCTAATTAGCGTTCTTTTCAAACAACTTAAGTACTTAAAAGATTAAAAGATTCTATAGAAGATCTATGTTAAAAAAATATTCGTAATCAGTTAAATATACAATAAATTCAAGTAAATTGTTCAAAGTCAAAATATATCCAATTACAACGTATTCAAATATGGTATGAATAGAATGGAATAAATAGTCACTAAGTCCTGTGTTCTCATTTTCTTTTATGAATTCAATCGTCACTCAAAATATATTATTTTAATGTCTCCCAAGCTCAGCGAAGACGACGGCCACAGAAGAGAAAAGCAAGGCGTTGTGTTCCGTCACTTATCACCAAATTTAGGAATTTCTTGATATTAGGTAAAGCTCAAGACTTATGTTAGCTTTTCTGTTAATAGAACTAACACTATATATGATAAAGATATGTATATATTTTGATAAAGGTATACTATGATTGTTAAATTAATAATTACAGTTAAATTTCTAAATTGTAGATAGACAAATATATTTATTTTGTATAAGTTCATTGAAATATTTTTTGATTTTTATGTATGGTATTTCATTATATGTGTAGGTAATAAATATTGAATAGATTGCAATTATTTTTGAAACAAAAAAATACTATCGAGGTGCTTATTTTATTTTGTCTACTTAAGAACCACTGTACTGTAATACTTACCATGAAAAATAAAAAAAATGTGTACATAAACCATCCCGCCCTCGAAACTTTATATAGAGTTATGCAGTAAAACTAACAATCCCGCAGCTGACTTACAAATACCTAAATTCCACTAAATTATTCATTTACAGGTAGCAGCCAAGTTAAATGTTTCTTCTTAAAATACACCGTCGGTACTAACAATTCGAATACTTTGAAACAAACACAAATAGCCTGTTACATTGTTAATTCGTTCCAGGTGGCTTTAAAAAACGACTAAAAGTGGTATCCATTCACGCCTTCAATTTTACACATTACTTACTATATATAAATAAATAAATCAAAAATCCGTTTGAGACCAGTCGTGGCGCAGGGGCACAAGTAAACCCGACTGGTCATTCGGGTTCGATCCTCACTCGAGGCAATAAAATATTTATTTAAAATGTATATTTTCATTTCTTCGCTCTGGTGCCGAGGCAAAGCAAGGCGTTGAGTTTCGCCACTCAACACATATTGCCTCCAGAATTCGGCCGAACATGGCGAACGGAGTGCCATATTACTAGGTTACCTCCCTCTACCTACTCTGTTGTGTGCGGGATAGAGCGGTACAGTTCATTTATGTATCTAAATATCCGGTCGGTGCTTTGTTTATAATATTAGCATTGATAATTGTTAGTTAATAAATTATTTTACTGGTTTATTAATTATTAATTATGAATAGATGGCGACAACAGTAATATATGTATTAATAATTCATTTTGTGACTTATTTAGTACTAGTGTTTAATATTTATGATACAGATTAGTATATTATTGTTGCATATTTTAGTGAAGTTAGTTGAAATATTCACTTATAGTATAATTGATGGTATAGGTGAGAATATCTACGAAATGGTATGTAACTTAGGTTCCTGTGTTTCTTCCAGTAATTATAACCAAGAACAATGACAACGTGGCCCAATGACAGTATTTATTTTTCGCTCTGGTAAAGAATTAGGCTCTAAGTTTCCAGATTCCCTCTACCTACCGTTCTATGTGCCCGCCCGCACATAGAACGTAGTAAAGCTAAAAAGAAAAAAAAAACAATCATTTCGTATATTTCATCATCGTATATTTTGTATTTAATTTCACAAAAGTCCTATAGTAAATCTAGTCGTACATAATATGTACTTGTAACCATAACAATAGCGACATAAAGGTGACGTTTAACAAGCGTCCAAATACACTTTACAGTTTTATTACAAACTTCCAAAGCTACTCCGATATGGAACAATCGGAGATACACACGCGAGTGATTCAGATCAGTATCTGAACTTTGTACGTAGTCTTTGCTGCACGACAGGACATCATTTTGGATATATGAAAATAACATTTTTTAAAACAATCTTATATTATTTTTCTTTCAGCTAGCCGGGTAGACATGGCGAACCTAGAGTTAAGACACTCCGTTGTCCACTTTCCGTCAGATGTCTGAGACATTGCGCGTTGAGTGACGGAAATTAACGCCGGCTAAATGAAGTATAGCATCAAGGTCTCCACATAAAGAGTTAAATCTGTACTTCATATCACCCTAAAGCAGGCTCTTATAGATTAACTTAATTTATTCTAGAGGCCAGTCACTTCAACTTCAATCATAACTTAATTAAAAAAAAAACACAATTACAAAATATCACAAACGATCAAAATCTGTGGCGTGCCACAACTCATAAGTAGTATCATACTAATATTTTTTTTTTTGTTTTGTTATTTTTATGTATTTAGATTAAATTTAATATTGTTTTATTTTAATATGTATTCAGATTAACATGTAACTGGTTATCTTTTCTCTTCTTTTTCCCTATTTTTTTTATTTTTATTTTTTTATTGTTATTGTAAGTGATTTCTTTTTATTTTTTTATGTTTTTTTTCTCATAAAGTGTTGTATCTCTTTCCTTGCAACCGGTGGTGAGTAAATTGTACAGTGCAAAGTTTCATCTATTTATATTTTAAGTTTCAAGTTTCATCTATTTATATTTTAAGTTATATATACGTTATATATTAATTATTTTTTATATATTGATATATATATTAGTATATATATATTTCTTATTTAGTATAATTAAACATATATTTTAGTTTTAACATATATAATATTTATAAAAAATGACGTTGATTGATTTAAATCTCAGCGACTCCTACTTTTCATGTTCCTCTTCCTCTGAAGATTTTAGCAGCAATGACAGTTTTTCTAGTATCCCTTCTCTAAATGAAAGTCTTGGGTCACACTTCTCAGATGTCCTGAAAAATTTTAATCTTGTCCATATTAATGCACAAAGTATTCCTGCTCATCATTCTGATATGTTATCTACTTTTGAAAATCAATCCATACATGCCATTCTTGTTTCTGAGTCTTGGTTGAAACCTTGTCTACCGTCAGTAGCTTATGCACTACCAGGGTTTCATTTGATCCGAAGTGATCGTAACGGGAGATCTGGAGGTGGTGTAGCTATATACTTGCGTTCCCATATTCCGTTTTCTATCCTCGACGTGTCCCAGACACTGGGTAATGCAAGTGCGGAACATCTTTTTATCGAAGTACTTTTTAGTCACACTAAAATACTCCTTGGAGTATACTACAACCCCAGCCTTACGATCGACTATTTCTCATCATTTGAGGCTCTGTTGGATAAGTATCAACCTCTCTATGATCACACTTTGTTGATGGGTGATTTTAATACCTGCCTCAAAAAGAATGACTGGCGTGCCCGGCGCTTACAATCTTTAGTAACTGGAGCAAATTTAAATATCCTCCCCCTTGCTCCTACCCATAACTTTCCCAACTGCAATCTTTCGCTTCTTGACCTCATTATTGTGTCTTCTACTGACCATGTTGCAAAACATGGTCAGTGTCCTGCTACTGAATTTTCCTATCACGATCTTTTGTATATATCATATAAATTAAAGCCACCTAAAGCAAAGTCAAGAATTCTTCTGCGGCGCAATTTTGGTGGTATAGATCTTGAACGTTTGAGACAAGATGCCAATAACATTGATTGGTCGGTTGTTACTAACGCGCAAACAGTTGACGAACAAGTCTCGTTGCTAACCTCGCTGTTAATCCAGTTATTTGACACTCATGCACCGGTCCGGCCTGTGCGTATGAAGCATCTCCCAGCTCCTTGGCTTACACCAGAAATTAAAAAACTGCAATTAAAAAAACGTTTAAGTAAATCCAAATTTTTAGCAAATCCAAATGACATGAATAGAATTAAATATTTAAAAAGCCGTAATCATTGCAATAGAGTGTGTAGAGATAGTCAACGACGCCATATCTATAAGTCCGTTGTCGAAGAGGAAGACTCGGAAAAAGTCTGGAATTTCCTTAAATCTCTTGGAGTGGGGAAGTCAAAACAAAACATTATTCCACATAATATAGATTTAAATCAGCTGAATAAGCACTTTTCCGTTTCGGCTCCTATAGATAGCACAAATAAAGCAAACACGCTAAGTCAACTTCTATCTTCTCCCACTCCTGATTTTCCCAGTTTTAAGTTTAGTCAATTTTCCATAAGTGACGTTAGGAGAAATATTATGGCCATAAAATCTAATTCTGTTGGATCCGACTGCATTTGTCGTAAAATGATTATTCCTATCATTGAGATTCTAGCTCCTATTATAACGTCTATATTAAATTCATCTATCAGCTCCTTTAATTTCCCTTCCTCCTGGAAAGATGGTCAGATAATTCCTATTCCTAAAAAACTAAATCCGTCTTCCTTCTCCGAATACCGCCCGATATCTATACTTCCTTTCCTATCCAAAGTACTAGAACGTCTTGTCCATCAGCAGTTCAGCAGGTTCCTATTAACCCATAACTTACTAAATAAATTCCAGTCCGGTTTCCGTGTTGGTCATAGTACGACAACTGCCCTGGTCAAAATAACAGATGACATTAGAAAAGGTATGGATGATCGGAAGGTCACTGTTATGGTACTGTTGGATTTCAGCAACGCCTTTAATACAGTGGACTACGATATCCTGCTAGCCATTCTTATTTCTCTTAATGTATCTCCTGAGGTGGTTGACTGGTTTCGTATTTACTTGTGTGACCGCCGGCAACGTATACGAACAGAAGACTCCTTTTCTGATTGGTCTACTATTACTGCTGGTGTTCCACAAGGTGGCGTGTTGTCTCCACTTCTGTTCTCAGTTTTCATCAATGCAATTTGCCCTCAAATATCTTCTCTCTACCACCTATATGCCGATGATTTACAGATTTATGCTACAACATCACTATCTAATTTGTCTCGTACAATCGACATTATAAATGAGGATCTCTCTCGTATCTTTACGTGGTGTAAATCTTACGGCTTGACAGTTAACCCTGCTAAGAGCCAATCGATCATCGTAGGTAGCCACAGAATACTATCAAAATTAAACATGTGTGACTTACCACCTCTGACATTTGGCGGTACATCGATTTTTTATGCAAAAAAGGTAAAAAATTTGGGGATTATAATTGATCAATATTTGTCCTGGGAGCCGCAAATTAATGAACTCAGCCGGAAACTTTATGGAGCAGTTGCTTCTCTTCGTAGACTGCGCAATTTTCTACCTATACCAACTAAAATTGTACTGGCAAACACCTTATTACTACCAATTCTTGATTATGCTGATACTTGCTATCTCGATATTAGCGACGAGTATTTAAATAGGCTTGAGCGACTTCAAAATCTTTGTATACGGTTTATATTTGGACTTCGCAAATATGACCATATTTCTGACTTTCGTAAAAAGCTCAAGTGGCTTCCTATAAGACTTCGCAGGAATACTCATATATTACATCTTCTTTACTGTGTGCTGTTTAATCCCTCAACCCCTTTTTACCTGAAAGAACGATTTGAATTTTTAAGTAACTCGCATGATCGTTCTCTCCGATCCAATGAAAACCTTGTCCTCAAAATTCCCACCCATTCCTCTTCCTTTTTTACTAACTCCTTCTCAGTCAAAGCTGCTCGGCTATGGAATTCTCTTCCCGTCAATATAAGAAAGGCTCAGAGTCTTAATCGATTTAAATCCCTGCTAAAGGCACATTATTTATCTCTTTAAATTACTCTTTTACATTCCTTCTTATGTCTTTACGTTATGCTATTTATTTATCATCATCATTTGAATTTCTTTTTTTTATTTTTTTTTATTTATGTATATACTATATTATATGTATTAGTATGTATGTATGTATATGGGTACGTATGTATGTATATATGTATTTATGTATATATATTTTTTAAGTATGAGTTTATATATGTATATATTCGCCTAAATACTTATCTATGTACATATATTTTAATAACTCATGTACACCGCCTACCGTTCTAACTACTCCTACACTTTAAGGTTGCCTGGAAGAGATCGCTTATAGCGATAAGGCCGCCTGCTGTACATCTTTGTTTCTTCTTTTTATTTATTTTGTATTTTTGTGGTGTACAATAAAGCATATTATTATTATTATTATTATTATCTATACTTATAATAAATCTGTAGAAAAGTCGTTTCTGTACATTGAAAATATTTAAAAAAAAATTAGCTAGGGTATTAAAGGATAACTAACAGAATCCATTTCCAACATTTTTGGAATTTTTGTCTGTTTGTCTGTTTGTCTGTTTTCCTGTTTATGTGAACACGCATCACGTCAAAAGTACACAATATATTTAAGCAAGTTTTATACGTAAAAATTACCAGTAAATCAAAGTAACATTTAGTGTTTATTTCATTGTAATAGCTTCACTCTATCAAAAGATATAAGTATTTAAGTTTCCAAGAAGCTTATATTTGAGATAGTAGAACTCGATACTAGAAACGCTATCTATTTTATATTTTAAGTAGGTAGGTAGGTAGGTGGGTAGGTAGGTGGGTAGGTAGGTAGGTAGGTAGGTAGGTAGGTAGGTAGGTAGGTGGGTAGGTAGGTAGGTAGGTAGGTAGGTAGGTAGGTAGGTAGGTAGGTAGGTAGGTAGATGGGTAGGTAGGTAGGTAGGTGGGTAGGTAGGTGAGTAGGTAGGTGGGTAGGTAGGTAGGTGGGTAGGTGGGTAGGTATGGATGTATGGATGTATGGATGTATGGATGTAAGGATGTATGAATGTATGGATGTATGGATGTATGGATGTATGGATGTATGGATGTATGGATGTATGGATGTATGGATGTATGGATGTGTGGATGTGTGGATGTGTGGATGTGTGGATGTGTGGATGTATGGATGTATGGATGTATGGATGTATGGATGTATGGATGTATGGATGTATGGATGTATGGATGTATGGATGTATGGATGTATGGATGTATGGATGTATGGATGTATGGATGTATGGATGTATGGATGTATGATGTATGGATGTATGGATGTATGGATGTATGGATGTATGGATGTATGGATGTATGGATGTATGGATGTATGGATGTAAGGATGTATGGATGTATGGATGTATGGATGTATGGATGTATGGATGTATGGATGTATGGATGTATGGATGTGTGGATGTGTGGATGTATGGATGTATGGATGTATGGATGTATGGATGTGTGGATGTGTGGATGTGTGGATGTGTGGATGTGTGGATGTGTGGATGTGTGGATGTGTGGATGTGTGGATGTGTGGATGTATGGATGTTGTGGATATTTTTTTCAATTATTATTACCAGTAAAGTATCGATACTAATGTGATATCTATATATTTAATATATTAAATATTTTTTAGTAAGTTTATAATTCTAATAGAATTAAACAACTTTATAAAATGATTTTTCCTTGCATGCGTTGTAATAATTACAACATAATATATAAGATTTTATATGTTATTTTAATTATTATCTTAAAATAATTAAATGTATTTTGATCAAATTTATTTTCTTAAAAATTAGGAGTGCCCAACAAAGCTATCATTTCTCTATGAAGATATAAATAAATAGTTATAAAGGTCAGTTATTTAATCATTCTACCATTCATACATGACGAATATTACAATAAATGCGCTGCAAGCATACATTATTTATTAAAACAGGAACGTAATTCCCTGTACCAAAACAAACAAATAATTCACAAATTTAAGCGGGTGAAGCCGCGAGCTGGTTGCTATATTTTATAAAATTTTATGTTGTGTTCATAATAGATGAATCACGTGGTGACGTCAATACGTTTTAATCATTGGCATGTAGGTACGTTATATTAATTTATAGTAGATATATTTCTCAAGAGAACTTAATCAAAATTTTGTATATAAAAAAATACATGAAATAATCATGTTAGGGAAATATCAAATTTATTTATATGAATCAATCTTAATGTTATATTCGAAACAAATGAATTATATGTAAATTTATGTACGTTTCAAGTATGAAAAAAAGAAAAAATGCAATAAAATTGCGTTTCTGCTTTTCTTGCCAATGATTTATATTTCTATATATGTGGGACGTAAATGCGGGAACAGAGCTGCCATCTTAGTACAGAGTAACCTCTAAAATATATATTTACGTATAGTTAAAGAATAAAAAGAAGAGGAATGTGTGATTTCTCTATAGAATGTATTATTCTAAATTATATCATAAAAAAACAGTACATATAAAGGTATCCTCCTGCAGTATAATTATTTTTCATCAACATTTTTGAACTTTTAATTTTGAACATTTTAAATATTTTCATGCCATTATGATGAAAAACTTAGACAATTTTTTAATTTGAAAAAAATAATTTATTAACGATAAGAATGTTGGTAGTTTTTCAAAAGGTATAAGAATTTAAAAAATGTGTAATAGAAAATAGAGTTATCTTGAATAATTTCTTTAGGTATGGGCTTAAAATATTTTATCCTGTATATTGCCCCTGTAAAAGGAGCGCTGACGCTTCCATTCTGTATTAATATTAAAGGCCATCGCGGCGCAGGGGCACAAAGTTAGGTTAAGTTACTTAAATCGGTTAAGCCCTTTCTGAGATTATCCTGAACGCACAGATAAACAGACAAATTGACCAAGTTCTATTACATTGTTAAATGTCCGTAATAATAATTTTTCTAATATATCTTCCACGTACAGACACCGATGAGTTAGGATTTTATTGTAAGTAGCGATATTACTATAACTATAACTTAGGTCCTAAAGACTCCTTAAGGCAAAAGTTTAAAGAAATTAATATATTGACAGTTGCATCTCTCTTATGGGAGGTACGAAAATGCGACTTGCGTGCGTTGCAAACATACATTATAGGTATATTAAAACACGAACATAATTTTAGTGTATTAAGCAAATAATTCTGTGGTTTAAGCGGGCGAAGCCGCGAGCGGGCCGCTAGTTATAAATATGAATGTAAGTTTATTTGTTACGCTTTAACGCCAAAACTACTCAACCATTATCTTGATACTTTGTACACGTTACAAAGCACAAAGGATACTTTATATATCATCCTCTGAGTATAAGAAGGCGAGCGAAACTCTACTCTGTGGATTTTTTTTATCTATCTGTCAAAGAAAACACATAAGTATATCTAAGTTTATTAATATTTAAAAAAATACGATGGACAACAAATATTACCCGTAAAGGCATTATACGCCGATAGGTGAACACTATACGTATATTGTATCAGTTGTTTACAGACACGTCTAGCTAACCTTATGTAAATAGAAACTAAATAATCGATCATATCATTTAATGTCCGGATTGTAAATTAACATTGTAATGGATATCATTTAAAGTGTATATTTATTTACATAAGACTTTTAGAGTCGTGCCGGAGGTGGACAAGCGTTTGACTGTGAACGCGACAGGCACTTGGTTCAATCCCTAGTCGAGGGAATGCATTATTATTTATGACTATTTTCATTTCTCTGCACTGCCACACAGGCAAAAGCTCGACGTTACGTTCTATCTCGGTAAATACCAAGATAGGTCGATAGTATTTGTTATAAAATTACGCATTTTTTCATGTTCAGGTTCCTCCTATGTTAGAAATACACTACCAAAATATAACGTATGTATGTCAACTGACCAAATATATAACGAATAGGAAATCGAACCCAATACTATCGCTTGTTACCACGATTTGTAAATCACATACGATTTATTTCATCAAAATAAATATATGTAGTAGCGTTATAAAGTAAATATCAATGTCATGTCATTTTATTTGACCTCAATGAAAATTTATAAAATATTTGTGAATACTTTATCTAATAAATGAAAGAAATAGCGATATTGATTTTGAATACAAAATTTATTATTACTATTATAAGATAAATCTAAACCGATAATTTATAAATGACTTACTCGTATATCTGGTAGCATCTACGTACGTACATTTTATATGAATACTATGTTCAATTCCTACAGTTACTTGATACTGGAGGACATACGAAATTGTCAGTATTCGCGTATTACAATTATTATTGTAATTTTATATTTTTAAGCTTATTATAACTTCATATTTTTTAACGAAAACTCTTAATTGAGTCTTATTTAGAATAAGACTGTTTAAATAATAGTTTACTAGTATAATTTAAATATTATCTTAAAAAATAGGCAACAATCTTTTTACGTTTGTTCACTGGCTGAGGTAAGCCGATTTAATATTACCCAAATATACCACTTCGTGCACTTGTTCTAATATCGACAAGACATAAAAAGGTATAATATTTTAACTCTCCTAACACTTGAATTTCTCATGTGTGACTAAACTACCACTGCTTCTATACAATAATAGTATAGAAGTAGTAGGATCGAAGAATCTGAATTAACTTTTTAGTGAAAGGAAGGCGAATGACTTTGAGCGGAATAGTTGGGTTTACGATTGGTCGTTTGTTCGAATAATTGAATGTCAACAACATTAAAGGTCGATTTCAGCTTTATTCTGATTGAGAGTCGCCCTTTGAACACAAGATGTATTTTAAAGGGAGATTATATATATTTTATAACTAAAATGTCATAGTATATTAAAATTGTTCACCAATATTGTTATCATTATGAATTTAGTACTAAATACAATTTTAAAATATAACAGAACTGTTTACTATTATGAATAAACAAACGAATAGAAGAAAACATTGTAACAATGTCAAATTTATCATGGGCGTGGAAGTTCGGGCCGAGTGGTCTTTGCCCACCCCTGAATAGTCTGGTGCCCATCCCAGAAATTAACCACTCGTTTAGTAAAAATGTTGTCCGAAAAATGAAAAAAAATCAACATCACACAAACATATCTATGTTTTATATATCTGTAGATGCACCTATTAATAGCAGTCAGCAGATGTTTTAGAAAACGAGCGAAAGCTGAAATGAATTACAAATAGCTAAATATTTATGATGGACATAGAAAGATTCTTATTTTATAGTAAGTACTACTGTGATAGATATATGATAAAGATTGAAAGAAACTGTCGCTAATTTCTCGTCTTTTAAATCAAATAAATTCAATAAAAAATATTTGGATATTTTAATTATTAACGAAAAAATTACTTATTTTAAAAGTAATAATATTTTTTTTTTCAAAACACTAAATAACTAGAACATAAATTTTTTAGTATAAACAAAAGTAATTTAATAATATATTTTATTATAATTTAAAGTATTATCCACACACTTTGGTTTATAAAACTCCGAGACATTCCGTTTTAAACTCCGCTTCGCTTAAATTTTATACAAAATAGCTGGTATTTTCAACATTTAGGAATTTGGATGTTCGCGCATATTGTGGCAATAAAGTAGCGCTTACGGGTAAAAAATATTTTTATAATAACGTTACGTTTATTTTTTCGTTACACCACTTCGTTCTCAACTTCCATTGCGCGATATTGTGTTACAGAACTCAACGCCGTACTATGTGCCAGGACGGAAATATTAAAATAATTAATTTCCCTAAATGGAAGTCAAGCCCTGAATCATTATCATTATTACTATCAGATTCAATTCCACTAAGTAACGAGGGCTTCGATATTAAAGACGTAATAAATAAAACCATACGACTAACATATATAATATGTGTTCTCAAATTATAAGAACAAAATCATTCTTTATTTATATTTACGCTGTATCCTGCATATAACAGGATAGACAGAGGGAGCAAACAAAAAAACTCCGCTCCACACTTACCTGAGTGGCAGAACTCAATGCCGCGCTTTTCTCGCAATCAGAGCAAAAAATACTAAATATTACATTTTCCCGAATGGGAATCGAACCGAACCTACAACCTGTCGCGTTTACAGTCACACGTTAGTACCCCTGCACCACTACCGGTCTCTACTTCACCAAACCGCAATATAATACACACATACTGTGTCATAATGATGTGTCAAACGTCTTATGCACTTCGTTGTATCGACGGACATCTAACAAAGAGACCGCCGCGTGATCGCAGCGTCGTTGTATTTTTACCATTATTAACATTCTACAGTCCGAGGTCGTGCATTTATAATGTAAGGTATCGGCGATCAACTAAATTGTTTAAGTTAACTGTTACAGTTATTGATGTTTAAAGACCCGTCGTTAGTAAAATATTATCTTATACTATGGAAAATTTAAATATTCCAAGTTTTAATTATTGTGGGAGCACAAAGTGTGACTGTAAACGCGACAGGTTGTGGGTTCGATTCCAACTAGAAGTTTTGCGACAACATGCTATAATACCTCGAGAATTCTGCGGAAATAGGGGAACGGAAGTATTTTAATGGGAACGGAGAGTCTGGTCTTAAGACATTTCCCAGGTAATAAAACTTATTAGAACTTAACTTATAGAAAATTGATTGACAACGAATTTTCTTAATAGATTGTTATATTTGTTACAATAAAAATGAATATCTAAGATACTACATATTATAATAATTTAATTATAAAAGGCAAAAGGTTGTTGTAGCGTATTGTTGTACGTAGTGACTATAAACTCATTGTTGGCGGCGATACCGAGGTTCAATAGAATGAAGCAATTTCAGTCGAGATGATTCGATACAGTTCCTGAAGTCAATAGGGATGAAAGCTTTACTGCTTGTATGATACAGGATGTCTTTAAACCTTATATCACAATTTTAACTACTACATACATATGGCCGTCGTGACTCATGGGCACAAGGGTGTGTTGTGAGTTCGATTCCCACTCGAGCAAATGAATTATTATTTATATTACAACTAGTATTTTAGTATTGAAATTGTGCCAATAGCACAAGTGTCCCAACGCTATTCATATATACCTACATATATTAAAGGTTGAACAGCTTAAACAGCTCTTTATTATAAATTCGGCTGGTTACACGTGCTTCAACAACACGAAACAAACACAAAAGAAAAATATTATGTTGTTAAATTATAGTAGATGACCAGGAGCACAGCAATTAAAATAACTTTCAACCGTAATTAAATTCTTCCCTAATGAGACATGATTCTCTATTAAATGTTTTTGTTTGGTACATCATATCTTTGACACTATTACTGGGTTATATGGTGTATTACATAGATGTATTGTTTTATCCTTTCGTGTCTTGCACGGGACTAAACCTACGACCACTTGGTGCGTAGATACTATAGACAAATAACAGATTTATTTATAGACAAATGTGAAAAAATCAAATGATTTACGTACTACTAACCAGTGAACCGATCAAATAAGGCGAAGAAATATGGAATAAATGATAAACACTCAAAATGTACACATATTTTCGTTATTATTCAAGTGAAAACTATTATTTAAAAGGTTTATATAAATTTTTATGATATCACGTGAAGTATAAGAGTTTCTTTTCTACATAAAGACTGAAACGTTTTACAAATACAAGATGCGCTACTAAATTTACATAATTCTGGAAACGTATGACGAAAGTATACAATATTTCACAGCGACAGTCATTTCAATAAATGAATTTCGGCTTTTTACTCTTATTTTTATGTTTTATCATCAATACTATGACATTGTACTATGTGATAGATTAAAGATTCTAGTTGTACCCCTCACATGGCAGAGAACGAAAGGAACGGGTTTGTTGATGGTAAAAGGAACCTGGGAACCTAATGTTAAGACACTCCGTTACCATTAAGACTCTTCCGTTTCTCACTTTCCGTCTAATTCTAAAGGCATTGCGTGTTGAGTGGCGGCACTCAGCGGCATAGGCATAGTATATAACGGCATAGTGAAGAAATGGATATATAAAATTAAAAAAATATTTCATTTTCTCGATTGGGGTTGGAACCCACGACCAGTCGCTTTTTAGTCACATTTTGGCCTCATTACATTTGTGTACATTAATATTATTTTCTTTTATTTCTTTCTAAATAGTCGATTCCTGCCGTAAAAAGAAATATAGTATTCACTTAACATTAATATATTGAGTAAATTTTAAGAAATACTAGACACTAAGTTCCCTTTTCTACCCTGCCTTTACCTTCATACTTTATTGTACCTCTTTAATGTATAACCAATAAGTTGAATATAAACGTATCTTAAAACAACACAAACACAGCCCCGCCTCAATAACCGCGCGTCGTTTTCAGACCCAATATCATTTTAATGAATTATCAATCTGTTGAACTGTTTGGAGATGATAATGAATACAGTGAGTTATTAAGAGCGTTGATATTAAAGAGGCCAGTCGTGGCGCAGGGGCGCTAGTGTATGATGGGTTCTATGCCCACTGGAGGAAATTGAATATTTATTTAAATACAAGTTTCTCGCTCTGGTGTGAAGGCGAAGCGCGGCGTTGAGTGACGTCACTCCCACGCAATGTCTAATGAATTTGTCCAGGAGAGTATTAACACTAGGTTCCCTCTGCCTATGCGAGCTGTGCGAGCGATAGAGCGAGAAGCTGATTTATATTTATTTAAAATTAACGAAACTTAAAAATACACTAGATTATGTGTATGTACGTCATTTTTTCACTCTACAACCACGAATCTAGTTGAGTTAACAGCTATACAATCTTATCGATTACATGAAAATGGTCTTACGTCAAATCTCGAATGGAATCGACTCTTATCGAATTTTACATACTTTACGGCTTCATCAAAAGTAAACTTACATTTTATTACTTTTAAATTAAGATTTTTACGATTTTAAAATAACTACATCAAATATCTATTTATGTTTACAATAAAAAAATAATTTAATTTGTTCGAATATTATAATGACTCTATGTCCCGTCATAACATATTTATAAGTCGGTGTCCGTATCGTTGTTACGCTGTGTGGAATATCACAACAAGACTGTCGTTTAACTTTCTCTGCTTTTTTTTTTAAATGTGCATTAATAAATTACGAACCAAACGGGTTTAGTGTGTCACTTTGAAATGAATATGGCCCTTTACTTTCTTAACTATGTTTTTTTATGTTTGATAAGTCTCTCGAAATATAATCTATTGACCTCAAAGACACTTGTACAACTAGTACTATAAAGAGTTGGTAAGTACCAGTGATATATTTTGTATATTTTATCATGATTTAGTAGGGATGTATTTAATCTCAACCTTAATATAAGGATAAGAGAAGATTTCTATTAAACTATAGATATTTCTATTGAAATAAGGCACATTGTGTGTATGTATGTATGTATATAGTGTATTGTGAAAATACAAACAGGTGTTTTAATGTAAACGTTACTTTAGTGGAGAGAGGGAGAAAAAAAATTTAATAAACGAATAAACATATTGTGTAGTTTTTAATAAAGTTCGCTTCATGTTTGGTGAAAGAGGAGAGTGTGTTTTGTAAATACAGATTTTTTAATTAACGATATACTTGTTAGTTAGAACTTTCACGAAAGTTATATGTAGCTTTTAATAAAGCACACTGTATATAAAATGTTTGAACATTTATATACTGAAAATGGACGCTAGAATGATCTCCCTGACCGCACATATCCCCAAAATGGTTAATATCTCTCCCAGCCTTGCTCGCTTAGACGGTTTTTGAAGTTCAGATCCGTAGATAAAGCGGGCTATAATTTATATGAACCATTGGTCTCAGTGCGACCCGGGACTACCATTGTGAGTTCCTGTAGAATAGCTTAAAGTAAAAATGTATTAATAATAATTATTATTATGTGAGAATAGATGTATGTATTCTAGTTTTTCTTAAATTAACACTTGTTAGGACCAGTAGTATTTATTTTGATAACTATTTAAGTAGTTCGAATGATAACGTATTTTTATTTAATGTTTGTATGAGTTACACAAGTCAATTACAAACAAGAAAATACTGGTGTTTTGTTGATTAGAAATATATAATATAACGGTTACATATATTGATTTGTATATTTTTTTCACGCATATTACAGATTAGGCAGAGGGAGCCAAGTGTTGGGACACTGTGATCCCCACTTTCCTCCAAATACTAGTCTGTAGAGTGGCGGAACACTGCGCTTTGACTTGACACTGGAATGAAGAAATGAAAACATAAAATATTTCATTTTCTCGAGTACGAATCGAATCCACAACCTGTCGCGTTTACAGTCATACTGTGTGAGCCTGCGCCACGACTGGCCTATATATTCTATAATAAGTTTATTTATTACGTTATATGTACGTATCTTTATTGTTTTAGTATACATCAGACGCTCTTGCTAATGGAATAGTATCAATATCAGTCGCTTTGATAAGCAAGTGGTGAAACATAAAGTCATTTGTTTGATTTATAGTCAACTCGTATTAGAAGTGAACCAATTTATCAATACATCATTTTTCAAAATTGGTACCTTTTATGAGAAATCGATGATAAATCTCTATGTTGCGCCACCTACTCAGCAAAAATTGTTCATTAAAACATATTTTTGATTAACTTAATAATTAGAACAGCCTAGCCTTAATTTGAAAAAGTAGGTTAACAAATGTTAAAAAAATATATATAAAAACTTTGAAATATTGTGACCCGTCATAAATAATGTGTGTTCTGAACATAATTAATATTCTTGTATTTTATAATTATACAACAGACGAATTTTGTTAAGCGAGTAAAAATGTATAATTTTTTGTTGTAGAAACTGATGAGGAAATATATCTCATATTATTCATTTTTAACTAACATTTTAGTTATATAAATTGCCTATAAGTGACTCGCCAGTCAGCCTACCTAGTACTTACTTTGTGTAGTTTCACGCTGTTTTTTTTTTATGGAAAAGACACGGCAAACGAGCGTGAGGGTCACCTGATGGTAAGTGATTACCGCCGCCCACGACCCCGTGCAACACCAGAGGAGCTACAGGTGAGTTGCCGGCCTGTAAGATGGGTTGGGCGCCGGGGCCCTGCATTACCTGATGCGAAACGCAGTGGCATAAAGCCACTACTTCACGCCGATTTTGAATGCCGGGGGTGGTAATGATCCGGTCGAGTCTGCCCATGCGTGTTGTCATTGCTGGCGACGTGACTCTACCACACGTACTTTAGTCGCCTCTTACGACACCATCAGTACCAGGATGATCCTATTCTAGGCCGGGATCACATGGCAAAAGATCCGTTGTTTCCGTTCCTATTAAGACACTATACCACTTTCCGCTGAACTCTAGATGTTAAGTGGCGAGACACAACGCCGCGTTTTGCTTCGTTACAAGAGATAAAGGAACGACCTCTAATACTTACTTGCTATTAAATTTAGTATCTATATTAATGATACTGTCGACGCAATGATAACAACATTCAAACAGCTATTTGCTCGTTTTCTATAGAAATTTTACCAATATTAGATACATTCATTCGTAGGAAAATGGGGAAAGGAAGCGTCTTAATGGGAATTAATACTAGTCTCTTACCTACTACACTACCTTCCAACCGACGTCGCCGCCCACTTAAAGTATTTACCACGTATTATCAAAGCAACTTGTTGCGCGATAATATGTTGCAATTTAGGCTCAAAGATTTCTTACAATAATATAATATGTAGTTTCTCACAAATTTTAAAAGCGTGCTTAGATTACTTTCTTTTTTTACATGTAAGGGACAAAACCAGATTTGTATGTCCCACATGAAGCAGGGTAGTTTCAGAAAGCAGAGTTTTAGACTGCGTGCTAAGTGGCGGCACCCAACCGCGGTATACCTCGGCACCAAAGCGAAGAAATTAAAGTATTAAATGTTTCATTTTCTCGAGTGCTAATCGAACCCGCAACCTGTCACATTTACAGTCACGCTTATGACCGTGCGCCACTAAACCACTGGCCTCTAAATAAAATATCTTAGTATTTTTTTGTTTTATATCGGTACATTCAATGTCTATTATTTAATTACGTCCTACTTAAACCTTACGGCAGTGTAACGTCGCTCTAATTGCCTGTTTGACAAGTACCTCCCCGTACTTAATAGATTCAAAGATACATCAAACGATTTATTATATCCGCTGCACATATTACGGTTTTAAACGAGTCAAGTGGGATCTGATCTTACCAAATAATATATTTTTTTTGTTTATACATTTTTTTTAATTTTGCAAAAATTTTTTAATTCGATAAAATGAAAATGGCATCTCAAGATCCATCTCAGACTTGAGAGCAATTTGTAAATACGAGCTAAAATAATGTAAAGCTTATTGATATATCATGTATCTTGTAGTGTGAATATTTCAAAATATATTTACATAGGTATAGTCAGTTTGTGGATAAGCCAAGTCTCACAGACATTCAAACGCTTATCTCTGCTCTAATTCTAAGACAGCTGAGTATATTTAAATTGAAAACAGCCAGTTTAACAATATAAGAACAATCATCATAAATTGTAGAATTAGCCAAAGGCGCCGCAACGCCCGCGCCGGCCACGACGACGCCTCGTTTGGTTATTATTTATAACTTTGTAATTTGTACTTACTTGTTCAAAGATTACGTGCACGTATTCCATATTGGGAATTATTTTTTACTCTTATAGTATGTAGAGTTAGTGATATATCATTTCGTTGGTAGCTCTCCGCTCATGGAGACCTTTCGTTTCGAGTGATTTATACTATCATAGAAAAGAGTGCGTCAATATAGTTGCTATCTTGCTTGAATGAAACCTCAATCTGAATACATACATAATATCCATCAGCCATCGATCGACAATCTCTTAATTGAGCAATTAATGACATCTATCCACTCATGCATCTCAACTCGCCGCGTCTAAGTACTTACTTTATAATTTATCTCCGTCTCTCCGTCAATAATATATGTATATCATTAATATTAATATGATAAGATCTAGATAAGAACTATTTGATTTATTGATTCGTGTCAGTTAATTAAGTAAGTGTTAGATCGGTAGTTCAGTTTAGATGTTTAGTTTGAGAATACTTTTAATGTCGTCGTTGAATATTCACATGTGAAGGTATTTGTAAAGTAAATTACAAATGTCGGTTTAATATATCGAATATGTATGTATATAGGCCAAGTAGTAAATAAATCTATAAGGTCAGTCGTAGTGCAGGGGCACAAATGTGTGAAAGTCAACGCGACTAGTTGTGGGTTCGATGCCTACTCGAGGAAATTAAATATTTATTTATCAATTAATAAACAAGTATTATTAGATAAGATTGCTTATGACGATGTCATCAATGGTATTGCCTTGACTGAGCTTTATGAATCCAGGTAATTAAAAGCCAAGGTAATAAAAAAAAGTATAAATATATATTGAAGTTATTATGAGTATAATAAGGGCATTTATTATACTCATAATAATACTCATACTTAGCATTGATTAGCTTACAATATATAATACTAAAAAACGACTTCTCCTGCAATTTAACGAAATTATCAAATTGCAATAATAAAAAATGTTGATGTAATGGCGGCACAACAGCCTACAGCTTGAAAGTATGTAAATCCGCCTTACACCTGCTACACACGTAACATTTCAAGGATTTTTCCAACAATTCGATTTATATACGCATTGAAATTTCGCATAAATATTAGAATATAATCTCTTAAATTTGTTATGTGGCGAATTTATAAACACTGTTTTTAAGAACTAATACTTTATTATACGATTTATAACTAAATTTACGAATATGGTTTAAAAGATTTAAGTGATGTCGAGGTTGAGATTTGGTAGTGACTGCCTCGTCGAGCGAGGTCGGGATCTTATAAAGGATCATTTTGGTTTGTGGAAGGGATGTGGGAATGTTTATATTTACAGTGTCAAAGATACTTAACTAAGTATGGAAGATTACTAAAGACCTAATAAGCTAATTACATGTTTACACCTAAATACTTGTTTACACTTTTAGTCTTATCACTAGGTACTTAATTAATGAGGGTGAGAACTCCAACATAACATCTCCCCCCTTTAAAACAAAGATTGGGCGGGTTCGAATTTGCCCGATCTTTGAGGATGTGACGTTGCGGCGTCGAAAGTTGTGGCGTCGTCAGATTCTGAGTCTTCGGAGATGGCAGGG
This sequence comes from Heliconius sara, assembly GCA_917862395.2. NCBI lineage: Eukaryota > Metazoa > Arthropoda > Insecta > Lepidoptera > Nymphalidae > Heliconius > Heliconius sara. The sequence goes on along the minus strand of OU860787.2, from coordinate 4,542,740 downwards.
CTCGAAGTAGTGTTCAACGTAGACATCGGGATGGCGACATGAGCTGAAGTACGCTGCCTCCTTTTATCGAAGCAGTTATTGAAAATCTGGATGCATCCGTTGTCATGGTTGTTGTTACGGCGTCGATTAAATTTTCTAGGCAGACATTGAAATAGTTTGAACAGAATATACACCAATATTGTTATCCCTGCTAAGTAAGAGAAGAGGGATAAATTGTTGGAATGCTTTTCAATAAAAGTCCTTTCATTAAATTGTTTGATTCTTGATGATTGCTTTTTCAGATCTTCTTTGATTGAGTGTAATGCGTCTGTCGGAACGTGGTTTATGCGGATTGGGATTAATTTTGGAGATTGTGGCAAGTCCTTTAGATCAGCACAGGCATCTTCGATGTCCACAGTTAGTATAGGATGTGTGATGTTGAGAAAGTTTTCATCTGCTGCGGCCAAAGTTATGAGACTGGAGTAAAACTTGCAACCTCTATCGAGTTTAAGAATACCGGCTCCAGGAAGAGTAATATGTTTCGTTGTTTCTTCACATTGTACTATAGAAGCTGTTTCATTTTGGAGTATGAACACCCATTTGTTTGTGGAAATTTGTAGAAACATGTTAATTTCTGCAGAAAATGTTGTAAGCTCGCAGGAACCAGGTAGTTGGCGGTTGGTCTGTAGAAGGATGGCCATTTCACAGATAGGCCTCGCGTTGAAATTGTAGACTGGAAACTTGCAGACCCATCTGGCTGGCGCGAAGATCTTGCATTCGTCGATGGAACTCGTGGATATGTATTGTTGCCTTGTTGGGTTTGTTGCCAAATAAGTTTGCTCGGGAAGGATGGCGGAGTAAAGGGATGAGTTACGATGTGAAATAGGAATAGGATAGAGGTGGTAAAGAGTAAAATGATTAAGTCGGACTAGGGGAAAGTCAAGTATATATGTCATTTTGTTCATGAATATGTATGACGTTAGGGTTGCGGAATCTAATATTTTATGAGTATTCTCAAGTGTGATGGGAAGAACTAAGTTTTTATCATTTCGCATGTGGGAAGACGAGAGTAAAACTTCGTAGAGTCTTTCAACTGATATTATAGAAGGATGTACGGCACCTGATTTTATAAAAAGTATAGACGTGAGGATTTCATCGATGTCAGTTTCTAGGGACATTACACTTTCGAGGATTTGTATAGAAACTGATGAAATTTTTTCAGCAGTTTTGAGATCAAAGATTATTCTATTGGTTTTATTTAAATTATTAGCGATTCTTTCAAGATTTTCATTTAATGTATATTCATCGTATGATAGTTTAAATATTGTTTCATTGAAATTTGTGATAGTTGATAAAACTATTTGAATTTGTTGTTTTAATATATCAGCTTCTTCTATTTCGTGTTTTTCTAAGAGTTGGATACAGTTCTCATAATGAAGGGCGTCTTTAGCGTCTGGTGTGCCAATTAGCCATTTAAGCGCGGTGCCAAAGCCATCAAATAACTCTCGTTTCACTCTTGATTTGGTGTATAAACTCAATTCAGCAAGACGAGTATTTATCTTGTTAATGTTTATTTTTATAAAAGAACTGGTAGTACTTTGAGCAAAAGTTGGATATTTAGAAATTAATGAAAAGTAGTTATTATTTAAACGTTGAATTGAATCTCGGGATAGAAACAATGGCTCTAAGTTACGATAAATAACGAGTTTCCAAGAGGATTCGGAAATGAGCATATCGCCTTTTTCTTGGTAATACCGGATTTTGAAGGTAAGGGTTCAATAACGTGGTCTCCTACAACTAAGGTTGCAGAGAACCTGAAAAGAGATTGCCTGCCTATGTTGATTGATGCCTAATTATTATTTCTAGTAGGATTTTGTAAATATAACTTTAATATATAAGTTTATTTGATAAAAGAGGATGTATATTATAACCTTAATAATAGAACAAATTGTAAACTAAACTAAGTATTTTGTAAAATATCATCAAGTGGTTGTAAATATGAAACATTATAATTGTTAGGTAATATATTATAATTTTTAATTTTGTTTATTTAGCCAACTTGATGAGGTTGAAGTGAATCATGCATGGGTCGCAGGCGATTTGCATGCACTAGTTGGTTTCTGCCCGCTTTTCTTATGACATAATTTTCGTTAAAGCCTTTTCGTATGACTTCATATGGGCCGTCCCATTTGTTATCCAAGTTGTTTGGATTTTGTACTTTCAGCATAACCTTCTCTCCTAACTTAAAATCAGCCACGTTTTTTATATTTTTGTCGTAACGTTCCTTAGCCTTTTCTTTCATGGACTGAATATTTTCTAAAGCTATTTTGCGAGAAATCTTAAGTCGTTCATTTAGGTCATCCAGGTAGTCGTGAGTCGTGTAGTCGTCATTGGTATCTTTCATAGAATATAAAAGACGAGGTTTGAACCCGAATAAAAGCTCATGTGGGGTGTAACCCGTTGATTGATTCAGAGATGTGTTGTGACACATTATTGCAAGTGGAACAATTTGATCCCAGTCTCCTTTGTTTCTTTGATGATACATTCTGATGTGATCACGGAGTGTGGCATGGAACCTTTCTAAAGACCCATTCGTTTGAGGATGATAGGCTGTGCTAAATGTCTGTTTCGTACCGAATAATTTCATCAAATGTTTTAAGACGTTGTTCATGAATTCGCCTCCTTGATCAGAGTGAAACCGTTTTGGAATTCCATAGTGTTGGCAGAATATAAGAAGAGTTTTAGCAACTGTATTCGCTTGTTTGTCGGGGATGGGGTATGCTTGAACAAATCTAGTTAGGTCGTCTTGAAGAGTGAGGATGTATTTATTAGAGTCACCGGTAATATCCGAATATGAAACCAAGTCAATGGTAACGCGTTCAAAAGGTTCAGTTGAAGAAGAAGTAATGACCATAGGTGCTTTAAACGTTTTTCTCTGAATTTTACTACGTTGACAGACATGACAATTTTCGATGTATGATTTTATATTATTGGTCATTCCTTTCCAATAGTATTCTTCTAGGATTTTGCGCGTAGTTTCTACAATGCCTCTATGACCAGAAAGTGGGTCGTCGTGATACGTTTTTAGAATTGTGGGAATTTCGTCTTTGTTGGGATATTTGACTTTGTCTTGGCAAATTGTTATTTCACAGTCATAACAATCTGCTAGGTATGCTGTAATATGAGATTGTTGGTTTCCCATTAGTTTACAAGTGGGATCATTCGTTAGGTCAGGTATGCAGAGTGTTTTGAGGTTGTGTTTTTGTAAGCAAGATAAGAGTATTTTAAAATAGCTCTCACTATTCCAAGGGTCGAAATGTGTCGGTCGTGTTACTCCAAATATAATGTTTTGTTTTTTGTCCGTAACTAATAAATCTGTCTGGTAAAGCTCTTTTGACTTTTCAAGATATGGCATCACATTAGAACAAAGACTTATGGCTTTGTTGAAAGTGTCGTTTTTGTCCGATAGTTGTGCTGATATGGGAATGAGAATATTTTTATGACGTTCGTCTAAGAGGGTGTCAGGTGATGTTTTAAAGTTGGGTGTGTCATAACTATGAGTGGGAATGGAAAGAAAGTGTTCATAGTTAGTTTGCAAGTATTCGTCTGGGTCATTGAAATTGTCTTCACAGTTGTGCGTCAAGTCAATTGCGTTCGTGTGCATTACTGGAGGTCGAGAAAGAGCGTCGGCATTAGTGTTGCTTTTACCAGCTTTGTAAACGATGTTATATTCAAATTCTTCTAGTTTAAGTCTCCAACGAACTAATCTACTGCCCGGGTCTTTAACAGAGAAGAGCCAAGTTAATGGTTTGTGATCTGTTACGATTGTAAACTTTCGTCCAAACAAATAAGGTCTGAAATGCTTTACAGCCCAAACGATTGCGAGTAACTCTCGCTCTATAGTAGAATAGTTACTTTCGGCTTTGTTCAGCGTCCGTGAAGCGTATGCAATTGGCAAATCTTTACCTATATCACCTTGAGTCAATACTGCGCCTATTGCATAGACTGAAGCGTCGGTTGTAAGAATGAACTCTTTGCTGAAATCAGGATATTGTAGAATCGGAGGACTTGTTAATAAACGTTTGCATTCATTAAAAGCTTTTTCTTGTGTTTCTCCCCAAACGAAAGGAACGTCTTTCTTGAGTAAGGCTGTCAAAGGTTTTGTGATGTTACTGAAATTAGCGATGAACCTACGGTAATAACCTGTAAGTCCTAAGAAAGCCTTGATATCTTTACATGATTTAGGAGTTGTGAAGTTTTGAACAGCGGTAACTTTATCTGGATTGGGTTTTACGCCTTCGCTCGAAATTATGTGTCCTAGGTAAGCTACTTCATGTCTGAGGAACTCACATTTATCAGGTTGAATTTTGAGATGGAAATCGTTTAATCTGGAAAAGACTTCTCGAAGTTTTTCTTCATGTTCTTGTAGGCTGGATGCAAACACAACAATGTCATCTAGATAGACAAAACAACGTTCGCCTTGGAGGCCGTAAAGAATGTTGTCCATGACTCGTTGAAATGTGGCTGGAGCATTTTTAAGGCCAAATGGCATGCGCAGAAATTCGTAATGACCGTAAGGTGTGCTAAAAGCCGTTATGGAAAAGTTTATAATGTCGTTTGCCTACGTGCATAGTTTTAGATGCGATGTATATATTTACGTCGGATTTAGACATGAAATCTAAACCTAGAATGCCGTCTGCTTCGATATTTAAATCCGCTATGTAGAATTTATGTTTACGGAAATTGTCTATTGAAACGTTAGCTGTGCCGTAGCTTTGAATAGGACTGTCTTTACCTGCCACACCTACTATCGATACTATATTCGATACATCTAGAGGGTTAGCTCCGAGTTTGTTTTTTTGTAAAACGGATATCGCTGCTCCTGTATCTATTAGTAATGTAATAGGTTCACCGTCTATGTGAAATTTGCAGTAGAGCAGATCTTCCGGTGGAATATTTAATGCCGATATAGAAACGAGTTCAGGCTCAGAAGTTGTGTTAGGTTTTGATTTGGAATTATTGTGGTTCGAATTAGAATTGGATTGAGATTTTGATTTGTTCTTGAACCGGTTTTTGAATTGGGATTTAGACTTGGATTTAGGATTTGATTTGTTAGAGCCGAGAGTTTGGGGCTGGTTACCCTGTTCGTGGGCTAACGAAATCGGTTCAGGAAGTTTATGGCCAAGAGTTTGGGGCTGGTTACCCTGTCCGTAGGCCGTTGAAGATAATTTAGTATTTGCTGAAGTTTGCGTAGATGCATCGCAAGTTTGTCTGCGATAGACTGCATTTATTTGTGTCGATGCATCACACTTTTGATTTGGAAGAGAATATGTAGTAGTTAAATTTAATCGTCTATCTGTAGGTTTTCGATTTAATTGTATTGAGACGTTGTGGGCATCTGGGTCGAAGGGAAGTAATCTAAAGCGGTTTCCATCGAGCTGCCCTGTTCGATGGCCGCCTTGGAGTTTAAAGAATTTATTTTTGGTTCAGGTGGTGCTTTCATGGGTTGGCTTGGTGGTTTTTGACCAAACCTTTGATTGTTGTACGCTCGTTTTCGACATTCGTGAATAAGATGTCCCGGATTTTTACAATAATTACATATTTTGGTGTTGTATGATTGTTCATTTGAATTAAAATTGTTTAAAGGTCTCGCGGGTCGATGGTTGAAGTTTTGTGTGTTCGGAAGTCTTGAAATGTTATTTGGTGGCTTATGCATCGCGAGACTTGTTTTGTAAAGCAATTGCCGATCTTTATTCATAGCACGTATTTTGTCTTCTTGCATAGCAAAACGCCCCGCATCTGATAACTGTCGGAATTCTTTTGTTCGTAACATAGTCCCTAGATCACTGTTAAGGCCGTTGATAAAGACGCTTAGTGCAGTCTCTTCGATACTTAATTTTCTGCCTAGTAAAGAACTATCTTTGACCTCTGCTGACAATTTTTCAATAATTTTACTTCTCAATAGATCGACACGATGATAATAATCAGTAATGGTTTCTCGATCACGTTGAAACATTGATTGAAGTTCTAGTGAAAGGTGGGACATCGTTTTTACTTGAGAAAATTTCTCGATAAGAAATGCTCGTAATTCGTCCCATGTTTCAAATTGTCTAGCATGGACGTCTGCGGAACATGGACCGATTATTCGATTTAAAGTATATATAAGCAAAATGTTAGTGTCCGTTTCTTTTACTAAGTCAAAAGCGGCGTTGCAAGACCGAACAAATCTGTAAACTTCTGAACTAAGGGCCGTATTAAATACAGGAATGAGGTTGATTAAATTATCAAGGCTTAAGGCTGATCTAGAAGAAGTGACACTCTCTGTGTTTGGCATGGTTGTAAAGATAATTTTTAGATATATGTTTAAATAATGAAATTAGATATTAGGAGTTATGGATACTGGTAAGTAGATAATTGAGGAAATGAGCAAACAATATTCAACAACTCACCACAGCAACAATAACTGGAACATGGTTCGTGCGACGCTTTTTAAATCCCTTCGGGAACCGTACTCGGCGATGCTGTCCGTTGGCACGTTCTTGCGTCGTCTAGCTATACAGCTCGGCTGTTCCAATCCTACCGACTGCGCCAAATTTGTTATGTGGCGAATTTATAAACACTGTTTTTAAGAACTAATACTTTATTATACGATTTATAACTAAATTTACGAATATGGTTTAAAAGATTTAAGTGATGTCGAGGTTGAGATTTGGTAGTGACTGCCTCGTCGAGCGAGGTCGGGATCTTATAAAGGATCATTTTGGTTTGTGGAAGGGATGTGGGAATGTTTATATTTACAGTGTCAAAGATACTTAACTAAGTATGGAAGATTACTAAAGACCTAATAAGCTAATTACATGTTTACACCTAAATACTTGTTTACACTTTTAGTCTTATCACTAGGTACTTAATTAATGAGGGTGAGAACTCCAACATAACAAATTTGTGTCAAACATTTTCGAATTTTCTTTTAATTCAACCATTTGATTTTGTAGTCATACTTTGTGCCTCTGAGCCACTCATAAATACATATTTATTTAGTCACTGCTTTTGATCAGAAAGTGAGCCACATTTGGTTTCTGCTTACACGAACAGGTAAATAAAGTGATTCTATTACGAAACAAGTCCATATCCAAAGCGGTAATGTACCCTTTGACGCTACTTCCAATAGTACTACAATGTAAACAAAGTGTTTTATAACTCTACAAATAAGCCGTTTTTGATAATTATGTTATTTATTTATATACTAGCGGCCCGCTCGCGGCTTCGCCCGCCTAAACCACAGAATTATTTGCTTAATATACTAAAATTATGTTCGTGTTTTAATATACCTATAATGTATGTTTGCAACGCACGCAAGTCGCATTTTCCTACCTCCCATAAGAGAGATGCAACTGTCAATATTAATTTCTTTAAACTTTTGCCTTAAGGAGTCTTTAGGACCTAAGTTATAGTTATAGCTATATAGTTATAGTAATATCGATACTTACAATAAAATCCTAACTCATCGGTGTCTGTACGTGGAAGATATATAAGAAAAAATATTATCACGGACATTTAACAATGTAATAGAACTTGGTCAGTTTGTCTGTTTATCTGTGCGTTCAGGATAATCTCAGAAAGGGCTTAACCGATTTAAATAACTTAACCTAACTTTGTGCCTGCGCCGCGATGGCCTTTAATATTAATACAGAATGGAAGCGTCAGCGCTCCTTTCACGGGGGCAATATATAGGATAAATTATTTTAAGACCATACCTAAAGAAAAAAATCAAGATACCTCAACAGTTTAGACGTAGATTTCTTCATTTCACGATGTTTATCCATACCTGTATTTTGTGTGACGCAGTTACGCATAGATACCAATAACGTTAACACATACTACTACAAAAGTATTACTAAACGTTAAGCAACTTTGAACTTTGTCGCCAATACATACGACTCGATTTAGGAATGAGGCGTATGCGGCGGTTTCCCTTTGACAGGCTTATGCCTGTTTTGCGTGTTTAATGACAAATAGCGTTTTATTTTAATATCAACGATAATATATAATTTATTTTGTATGAAAAATAACTTTTTCCCTGTTGGGATTTTTTTTTATTGTATTAGGCTTTTATAGAGTGATAAAGTATGGTTAAGATAAGACAAAGGTTCTGATTTTTGAACGAGATGAAGAAAGGACGGAATGCAAGATCAGTGTAAATGATAAGATATTAGAACAGGTGAATGAAGTGGTATATTTGGGAAGTATGTTCAGTAGAGATGGAAGATACGAGATGGATGTGGAAAGGCGTATTGCTGCCGGTAACAAGGTTAACGGAGCCTTGGCTGCATGGATGAGACGGCGAAACGTCAGCACAGCTGCGCGTTTGGCCGTACACAATGCAGTTTTGGTACCGACCCTGTTATACGGCAGCGAAACGTGGGTATTACAGAAGAAGAATGAAAGAAAGATGAATGCTGTGGAGATGCGATCTCTTCGTAGGATATGCGGAGTCAGCCTAGCTGATCGAATCCGCAATGAAGAGGTACACAGAATGGCAGGTACCAGCGAGGATGTCACGGTGAGAATGAAGAAGAACGTGCTCAGCTGGTTTGGGCACGTCGAACGAATGAGCGAAGCAAGAATGGCAAAAAAGATTTATGATGGAAAAGTGAGTGGTAAGAGAGGTAGGGGGAGACCTCGGTTGACCTTCGAAAACACAGTATCAAAGATACTGGAGGAAGGTCACGTAAAAAGCATGAGGGTCCCCCGGAGGGCATGTATGAAGAGGTTGATGACAGTGGACGAGGCGAAAGAGGTATGTAGAGACCGTAGCGTTTGGCGCTCCGTTCTCTCTGACTACCCCGCTAGGGATAAAGCGTGAAGATGTGAAAGTATGGTTTCATTTAAAGTGGTGCTGACAAAAACACTAATTGAGCATATTTAATATTTATAGTGATTTTTTAGTGAAGAGAACTAATAGTTATTACAATACTTGCGAAGAAAGCATATTTAAGACATTTTTTAACTTCTTATACCTTTTGAAAAACTACCAACATTCTTATCGTTAATAAATTATTTTTTTCAAATTAAAAAAATGTCTAAGTTTTTCATCATAATGGCACGAAAATATTTAAAATGTTCAAAATTAAAAGTTCAAAAATGTTGATTGAAAATAATTATACTGCAGGAGAATTCCTTTATATTTACTGTTTTTTATGCTGTAATGTAGAATAATATATTCTATAGAGGAATCACATATTCCTCTTCACACTTTTTATTTTTTAACTATACGTAAATATATACTTTGGGTATTGATAATCATCAGGTTACTATTCTTGCTCTTCTGGATTTTTCTAATGCTTTTAACACCGTTGATTTTGATATCCTCTTGGCAGTTCTCAAATCTATTAATGTATCCTCCGAGGCTACTGAATGGTTTTACTCCTACCTACATGAGCGCGAACAGAGTATCAATATTAACGACAAACGTTCATCTGTATGTCGTCTTAGCGCTGGTGTTATGGCTTATTTATTTATTGTTAAAAGAGGACGTGAATTTAAATGTAACTGTTACAATATCGGTACTGATATGTAAAACTATGCTTGAATATCAGTTTTATTTGTTCACTTGTTACCCACGATGGGACAGAGACGGTTTGGGGTAAGATACTGTTTGTTTGTTCGTGTATGTGTTTGTGTGTGTTAGTGTGTAAGTTTGTGTAAACAAATGTAAGTATTTATCTTCAAAACCACTGGTCCGGTTTTAATGCGGTTTCCGTGAATATGGATTTCATTGGTAATGGATTTTATTGGATTAAAGGAAAAAAATACATTCCTGAAAAAAAAACAAGTTTAAGTTATCCGGTGAAGACATGTGATGTGACTCACTCTTAAAAGATCGCGTGTGGCTTATTTGTTTGTGTCAATTTAAGTAATAGTATAACTACAAAATATAAAAACAACACAGCCTAATATTATTTATTATATGTGGTGGCGCAGGTGCCACAAGCGTGCGCCTGTTAAAGGAGGTGTCTTAATTGAGAATGACGTTTCGTAACATTAGGTTCTCAGGTTCCCTCTGCCTACGTTACTATGTGCGGGATGCAGCGTGAACCTACAAAAAAAAGATAGAAAAAATATATTAGATATTTTTTTTAATGAATAGAGTTAAAAAATTAAAGTGAGATTACCACCGACCATCAAATAATCTATAATATATTAATACGATCTTATACATTTCGTCATTTATTGTCGTAAGTATTAACAATTAATATCAAAAGTAATTTATATTGTGTCTCGTTTCTAAATGATAATTATTGTGAAGCAAAACAGAATTCATAATAAATAACTAAATTATTGAAAAACTGTCCGCAAAATCCGACAACTTTTGAAACGTCGTCTTAATTATGATAAATACTTGACAATTCAGATTAATTAATGTTCAAGTTACTTGTAGCTAATTTCTTATTCCCCGCAAAACTCCAACTTATTTAATTATTGTTCAACTCGCTCAGTTTATGAATATTGTAGTTTTTTCATACAATATTTACAATTATTTAGGTATTTACGTCTAGAAATTGATATGAAGTCTGGACAGATGAAATCAAGCCTACTTTACGCGTAAATCATATCTTTTTAAAAATACATAACCGATCAGTGTGTATACATGGAAAATTTATATAAGAAACAATGTGATTGGTTGTATCTAATAACGTAAAAGAAATAACAACAATTTGTTTGTCTGTGCGTTTGTACATATTAAGTTTAGAAACGGCTGAACCGACTTATTTACAATTTTCACTACTGTAATTTGGCAAGCGTCTGTTCAAGAGCAACCTACAATCTGAAAGAAAGAGCATTCATTTTCTAAAACTAATAACATTTTTAATACGAAAATAAAACAAGTTTAGTATTCCCCAAAATAATATTTCTAATATACCAAAAATAAGTACAGTAGTATTTACACACTGTTAGTGACTTACGGTCGTAACACACAATGGATTGCTCTCACTGACGCCCACAACTTACCTCTATTGATAGACTACTCGTTAGCGGCCCTCAGATACTGAAATAAAAAGAGAAATCTGTAATTAAATATTAAATTGTATCGATATTCAAATGTAATCCACATATGTATATGAATGTTAAAATAAAATCGAAGTAAAAATAAAATTAGCTTCACGCTGTATCCCGCACACAGCAGGATTGGCAAAGGGAACCTAGCTCTTAATTTTGTTACCCATTTTCCGAAAAATTTCCAAGGAAACGCGTGGTGAAACACAACGCCGGTGTGTGGCCTTGGTGCCAGTGCGAAGAAATTAAAATATTAATAAATAATAAAGAATTCCCTCGAATGGGGATCAACCCACAACTGTCGCGTTACACGTTGTTGTATCCCTGGGCCACGACCGCCTCTGTACTACAAAGTAGTGTTACAGACGTTCCAAATTTAAATACAAACTGGAACTGGAAGCCAAACTCAAAAGGTTTTTTTCAGTAGTTCGATATACTTGGTAAAAATGGGATTTAGGTAAAATGTGATTTAACTACATTATCAGTTGTATTAATAGCTACTAACGTATATATTTTTTCAGATTCACGTTGTGGCAGAGGGATCCTAGTGTTAAGGACACTCCGAACACTTAACACATAATATTCCGCCGTATTTTGTGTTGAGCGGCGGAACTCAGCGCCACGCTATGACTTTTGATAATACATATTTTTCCTCTTTGTGTTTAATTAGAACAAGAAGTACCTACATTTCTTACAATCATCTTAGCTGCGTGCAACGGACACGTCAACTGCAAGTACCGCGTAAAGCCAAATTTAGTTTAAAAGAAAGTAAACAACATTTTATAATTTCCTACTCCATTTTTTATCTTTTTTGAGATATTGCGTGTTGGATTTTCAGCGTAGACTCGCGTTTAGTCTTTAAATATTATAATTAAATATAATATTTCTAGAGCCTGTCGTGGCGCAGTGGCACAAATATGTAACTATGCAAACGAGAAGAAGGTTGTGGGTTCGATTCCCACTTCGCTCTGGTGGCAAGATTTTGTCTTTTGTGAGCGAGGCATTGAACGCCATCACTCCACCAGAATTCAACGGGAAGTTGGGTGTGGAGTTTCTTAACGCTAGGCTCCCTCTGCCTACCCTGCCACATACAACGAAACGAAATACAGTGTGAAACTGAAAAAATAAGAAATAAATGGTATGTATTCGAATAAAAATCGCCATTACGTTCAACACATATTATTATACTCTAGTATACATTATTAAACTCTAGAAAAATATGTTTAGATAAAAGTCTAATTATATATTGTGTTTCTAATGAACGTGCAGTACACGTACAATAAACAAGCGAGCTCATCGTAATATAAGAGGATAGTTGTTAATTAGACTCAACGGACAATATGGTTCTTAGTCACTGTGAAATCTTCTGAATTTACCGCTTTAACTTTACCTATTCAGTGCAACAGCTGCAGTTAAATTAAAAACTAGTTTTAATTCCGACCCAATTTTTATTCTCTAAATTATGATTTCTTTACGTAGAGTGGAGTAGGCAGGCTTCATAAATATAATATACACGTGTTCGCTTAAGCTGAGATTTAAGTGAATATATTATGTTATGTTATTCTTTTTGACAGTTTTCTTAATCTTCATGGGGTTGGGAGCCTGGTATTAAGACAGTTCCCCATTCTAGATCGAGGCATTGCATTTTGAGTGGCGGAACAGTTTACCTTATTTACCATAGCGACCCATTTACCGTAGCGACAGATTGAAAATATTAAACGTTTCTCTTCCCCTAGTGGGAATCAAACCCATAACCGTCGCGGTTACAGTCGCAAGCTTGTATCTGTGCATGGCCCAAGGGTACAAGCGCGCGACGGCATCTGTTTAATGAATATATATAAAAAAAATACTTCGTAAAATTTAATGAGTATGACGTAGATTCTTAAACGTTTCTAAATATCTTGTAATTATTTAATTTACGTAAAGCAAGTTATGAATGGAGTTTCTTTTTACCTTTTTTTATAAGCAGTTCCATTTGAGCACCTCTCGGCCTCCTAATCTTTTATGAAATATTTTTTTAATGGAAATATTTTAATTTCACATTGTATCTCAGACATAGCAGAGAGACCTCGAAAACCTAGTGTTAAGACACTCCGGTCTCCTCTGTCTTAGTTCCCCAACTCTTAACTAAAGAAGCGTTAAGTTACGCTAAAGAAGACCTAAAGACGAAATAATTTAGCGGGTATTTACCTATTTCCAATACTAAGATATTGATTCGAACTAAATCGCGTGTTGTATGTACGTCGAATCTCCTGAGGTTACTAATATAATATTATTCCTTACATTGTTATATTTACTTTTGATGCCATTATTCAAACAAACAACATATCTCATATTCATATTCAAATCTATCCTTATGATGAAAAACAAATATTATGTACATAAATCTTTCTCTCCATAAGAAGCTTATTTTTTTAAAAACATGACTGAGATATTTTAGCGCATTACATATTTCGTCTGATTGTAAGATTTTTTTTTATTAAATTTATTATTTATAACAATAGTAAGTCAAAATTGTTAGTAATAAAGTCTTAAATTTTTAAATATTGGCTTTATTGTCGCGGTTTACGCGCGGTTTTACGCATGCCCTGTGGGCCACTCAACACGCCATGAGTAAAAAAATCTGCTGAAAGTTGGAAACGCTATACAAACGCTATACTATACACTAGGATTCTCCTCTACCTGCCCTGCTAGAAACAGGCACGCTAAACCTATTATTATGATCACTGAATACTTACATTACTTAATCTCGAACTCCATTTTTCCATTAGAAAAAGTTATTAAATTAAATACTCCGAGTTTTTGATTGGCAATTCATTTCTGAACGAGCATTATTCCACAGAGTGCTTATTCATTCGTTTCCCTCTAATTTTTAGGACAATTTTGAGCTTATCTACATTTTGTGCCCAAGTGAACAAAGGACCGTTATTGTTCAGCTTTACGCTGTATCTCGTACACAGCAGAGTAGGCAGAGGAAACCTAGTGATAAGACTCTCCGTTCCCCATTTTCCGTCGAATTCTGGATTAGTTGCGTGTTGAGCTGTGGAACCCAACACCGCGCTTTGCCTTGACACCAAAGCAAGAATTCAAAATATACTTTTTAATATATATTTCATTTCAAGTGGGAATCGAACCTACAACAGACACACACAATGTGTGAGTGTATTTGTGTGTGTCACACACTTGTACCCCTGCGTCACGACTGGCCTCATAATGTAGCAAATGCTCAATAACAATTTTTATACAAATACTTATAAATCAAAACCACATATGACTTGAATAATAGGTATCAATACGTTATACCATTTTGTATGAACGTTACGTGACCCGAATAAAAGAAAAAAATAAGAGAAAACTCAAAATAAAATATATAGTAGAAAGCATTTATTCATACTGCTTCTAAAATATGTTGACCTTTTTAACGTCGAAGTAAACATTTCAAAACTACAGACCTCATATTGGAAGTACTCGAAAGGCAGCAAATTGTGCGCATCGAACGTTGGTTAACGCTGTTTGCACCGTCCAGTCAATACTCCCGTGATTTGCACTTATTTTGCATTATTGAGTATTTTTTTATGACGAACGCAGTTTTCATTGTGCATACTCATTCTGTAATAAGTACACGAAGCCAGTCGTGGTGTAAGGGCACAAGCGTCTGACTGTAAGCGCGAGAGGTTCTAGATTCGATTTCTACTCGAGGAAATGAAATATTGTTTTTTTTCTAATGTCTTCCCTCTAATGTTGCGACAAATCGCAGCGTCTCGTCAACATCTTGAAAATGATCGGAAAGTTAAGAACAGACTGATTTATCACTACTCTGTTTAGTAAAGAATATAATACAAATTAAAAAAGTCTTTCGGCATAGATCTTTAGCAATTTCGTCACGAGTATTTAAAGTGTCGAGAATCGAGATGTTCATCGAATAGATTTCTTTATTAAAATAAATTTATCCGTTCAGTAAAAAACAAATAGTGACAATACTGTCACTATTTGTTTTTTACTGAACGAACGTTTGCATTTTCTCATTTTTGCATTCAATATTTAACTTATATCGGTTACTGTGGTGAGTCAACAAGTATATAAGTGAAAGTATGTTCAAAATAATCGTAAAATAATTAATAAAACTAAACAAACACAGTATAATTATTTTTAGCATCACTCAGTGGTCAGACAATCAGTTCCCATTTAGACACTTCCGCTTTGACTCTGTCTGAATGAAAATATTAAATATTTAATTTCCTTCAATGAGAATCGAACCCAAAAGCTATAGCGTTAACAGTCATACTTATGCCTCAACTGGCCTCTTATATACAGTAATGAAACATATTTTACCTACAGAACGCTTCGAGCACCAATTCATCTCACACTTATTGAATTTGGACTTAAATGTGTAGTTAACCTATAGTTAATGACTTCCATAGATTTATTTTCGTCATCTTCCATTTTACCAGATGTGAGGTCATCGCGGATCTACTAATGTAAGAAACATTGAACATCATTTTATATATTCTTTAGCAATTTAACAATGTTAGAGACTAAGTGCTGTCACAATTGACAGTTACTCATCATTACTGTCTCAAAACGCCCACAGGCTTTATATAATAAGGTGTAATTGTTTCTTAAAGTAATTCTATTCAAGGTTTTAGATATTTCAAATTGTGTAATAGCGATATTTATAATTAATTACGAATCGTGACCTTCATATTGGTTTTTAAGGTTTTGTATTTCAAAAGGTAAAAGCGGTACCCTTATGCCCGTTAATATCATTTATCTTGAGATCACGTGAAGGTATCAAGCTGAAACTTTTATCATATATGGTTTCTTGGAGCATAAAACAAGATTCTCAGTCTAAGATACACATCGGTTTTGCAACCTTATGTATAAAATTCGGTGCGTAATCAAAACCTATATGGTAATTTCCGTATACCTACAATTTATATAAAATTTATGACGTAGTCAGAACTTAGAACATAATTTTTATTTGTACTTAATTTCATACAAAATGAATGCATGTGCGCGCAAACTTAAGTTTGTCAACTTAAACACGGATGGTACTTTACACAGAAGCCTCGGTGAGCGAGTACGAAGCGCGGCGGGTATTGGGTAAGAAATGTCTTAAAACTAAAGTAAAAAAATACTTTCTAAAAAAGAAAACTTGTAATAAAGAAATGGTCTGCACGTTTGAATAAATGAACCAATATCGTTTTCGTCTTTTAAAAGGAAAAAGACGCACAATACATTACATCCAACAAAGAGTTTATTTATACTTAATATATTGTATGTGTACATTTGCTTACAATAAATATTATTTTAACTAAAAAAGTTCTTTGCGTTAATTGGCGGAAGTCAACGACGCGTTTTTGCCTTGACACCGGACCGTATATAATAAATTCCCCCCAATGGGAATCGAACCCACAATCTGGGGCACTGGGTCTGGCCACTCACATGGTGCATGTGAAGTAATGTACATACATATATTACATATATTTAATATCTTATAATTCCTCAATCATTGAAATTACGATTACATACAACATATTAAATACTAAAATGATTCAATTACTTACGCATCGAGTCTCACACGTACACGTACACGTTAGAAGCAATTCAAATTGTATTTATCTAGCAATACTAATTATTATTATTATAAATGATTAACGATATTGATCATTAATCTTGATTATTCAATTAAATCATAACAGATTTTGTTTTAAATAAATGAGTTACTATAATAACCTATTGATTGTACGTAGTGGAAAATTTTATGTACTAGCGTTATGAAGCCTTCGTGGCGCAGTGCCACGAGCGTTAAATAATTATAATTTTTCTAAAAAAGTAAGAAAAAAAGGAAAGTGGCGTAGGATCACATAGTGAGAGTGAGAGTGAGAGTGAGAGTGTATGACAGGCGGACACCAAAGTGAAAAGTGACCCTTTAGATTACACTTGCGTCACAATTCCCAGAACCTGAGAAGCTCCTCTTTCTGCAGCACAATGAGCACCCATAAGGTGAATCCATAGCATACTATTGCAAAATTTTTACTCATCTGCGTTTTACTGTATTTATTGATAGATATTTTCATAAAACCCCTCAAGACTCATAAAACACTCAAAATATATAGATAATAGAGTATAAGAATGGAAGGAAAAATGCATAAATTTCAATATATTAAAAATAAAAAGTCTTGATGAATTTATAATTTATTCGAGTACAAAGTTTACCGATAAAAATACTTTAAACGGTCGATTTAAACGGTAGTTAGCAAAGAAACGGTATCGCACGAGCGTGACTAACGGTTTTACCAAGTTTCGGTCGTTCGTCACTATCTGGTGTCTGATGCCGACAAGATACCAACTTAGTGCCATTCGGTCCTAGCTCTAGCATATAAAATATAGTATTGATGTGCTCGAGGTGAGTGTGTTATGTGCGTATAGAATAAGTTATAAAAACATGACAAAAAATGTATTATCACCAATAAGACAACAGTTTTTTTAGCTTGACGCTCACAGCAAAGTGGGCACCTTGTGTTGAGATAATTACCTATTTTCCCCCGATCCATGAAAGCATTGCGTGTTGAATGGTGGAAATCGAGCTTTGCTTCGACACCAGAGTGAAGAAAATGAAAATATTAAATATTTCATTTCCTGGAGTAAGGATCGAACCCACAACCTGTAGTATTTACAGTAACACGCTTGTACACCCGTGCCATGACTGGGCTCAAAAAAAACTTTTTACTCATTTAAAAAAAATGCAATCGGAGGAGTTTCAAATTGGGCGTAATTAAAGTTTCTATAGGGATGGAGTGTAATATTTTTATATATTCTATTATATATATTTCATTAGAAATCCATCATATAATTAAAATTAATCATATGACGTATTATGCGTTTGACATACACAAATTTTTGCTGGCTCAATATTGCCTCTTGAAGTCGGGCTTACTTATACTTTTGTCATTTTATACATGTAAAAATAACTAAGAAAATGGTGTCCTCTCTCGGTAACTGATTATATTTTGTAATAACTTTTTGGTTGTAAAATTCGTAACAACCGTATAGAAATTTCAACGTAGAATGAGAACATATAACTTAACAGCCTTGAGCTCTTAGACTTGTTATACAATGAGTAGCTTTGAAATTTTCCTTCGCTTTTTTGGATATTTTTATGAAATTACTATAAAATTTGTAACAAATATGAATATACTGTTTGTTTTCTACGCCTGGTAAGGATTTTATGAATTGAAGAATTACTTAAAGGTCCCGACTGTTAATCCTAATAAACTATTAGGCTTGTTTATTTTTTTTTTAGTTTTATGCAGTTGGTTTTTGTTTTTATTGTTAGGGTTATGGTAAATACGCATGATATACTTTTTTGAAATCCTCGTATTGAACTCTTGAATTTGATACCTATATACTGGTATTGAAAACGTCATTTTTTTTTCATGAAGTCCAGTGGCGTCCCACAGACTATTGTTTTATATTTAATTGATTTTTTTCCTTTTTGACTGATGAAACTATTGATGAAATAAAATCATCGCCACAACAGATATCAGAAAACAACGTTTCCAATCAACGGTATTTTATTTTCAAAAAACAAAAAAAAGCTTGCCTAATGATAAACGTCATTGCCCGCAGCAAATCGTGGTGCCGTTTGGAACTTTATAAAACAGTAGAGAATCATTATGTCTTAATTGCCTTACAACAATTATTTATTTGCAATATAGTAGACAACGTATGGTTTAGAAGTCAGAGCGAATGTTTCGTTTGGTCGGTTTCCAGGAGGCGCGGGTTCGAGTCCCGCAACGTTGTAATTTTTATACGTTTTCAATTAAGTATTTTTTCTTTTTCTAATTCTAAACTTATATTTTCATTTCTTCGCTCTGGTGTCTGAGTTCCGTGACTCAACACGCAATGCCTTCAGAACTCGGCGGAAAGTGGGGAACGGAGTGTCTTAACACTAGTTTCTCTCTACCTACTCTGCTGTATGCGGGATACAGCGTGAATCTGATTTAATTTATTTTTAAATATATATTCATTTCTGTGAGTTGCGATCGA
The DNA here is from genome assembly GCA_917862395.2 of Heliconius sara. Taxonomy (NCBI): domain Eukaryota; kingdom Metazoa; phylum Arthropoda; class Insecta; order Lepidoptera; family Nymphalidae; genus Heliconius; species Heliconius sara. The sequence continues at coordinate 4,523,651 of OU860787.2, read as the reverse complement.
ACCTACAACCGTCGCGTTACAGTCACACGCTTGTGCCCCTGCGCTTCAAAGGTCTCAAATTACATACCGTTTATTTTGTATGTTTAGGCATATTGCAAATATAAGGAGTATTCAGATTAAGACAGTCTCCTTCTTCCGTCTGTCACTTACTGCCCAATTTCCACACATGTTGTTTTTGTTGGCATAGCCCAACGCCACGTTTTTATAAAACAAAAGTTTATAAGTAAATTATGACATCATTAAGATTTAATTAACATCATGATATAAATAAATCATAAGAGCAAATAGTCTAGTTCAGTCCAATTGAGGCTAGTCCTAGTTAAGGAACACAAAATGTGACTGTAAATTCATCAGGTTGTGGGTTCAATTCCCACTTCACGCTCTGGAAAATTTAATATTTAATATTTTCATTTCTTGGCTCTGGTGTCAAGGCAAAGCTTAGCGTTGAGTTACATCACTCAACACGCAATAACTTCAGAATGCGGTGAGAATTAAAGATCGGAGTGTCACAACACTAGGTTTCCCTCTGCCTAATGTGTGCGGGACAAAACAAGACGCTTAAACAAATAGTCGTATTATTTTTTCTACAAATGAACCAATTACGCAGACACCACAATATGATCAACTTGATATTAATAAATCAATATGTCATATTCAAACACCAATATTAGAATTAGTGTCGCACTTTGTCCAAAAAATTGAAGCAAAGACGTGTAATGAGGTTAATACATCGCGGGAAGGGAAGGCTGTCAGATGTGATTGATGTGCTTCGTTTGAGTGAAATGTAGTTTGAATCCACAAATAAATAAACGATGATAACGACAAACTGTAATTATTATGATACTGGCCTAGAAATTTCGTTATATTAAAAATTTGGAAATAACAGAAATGTGACTAAAAATTTTATTTTTAAACTAGGTTTAAAATATCATGATCCGCCACTACACGCATTCCTTATAGAATTCGGCAGAAAATGGAGAACGGAGTGTAATAACACTACAGTCTCTCCACCTACCCTGCTACGTGCGGGATGTAGTGCTGATGTAGAAAAGAAAAGTAAATTAGGCAGAAAAATTATACTTAACACTATACATAAATATAAAGATTAACTTACCGTCATATATAATGGCACGCGTATACGAGTATGTCGTAATATAAAGAAACATCAAAAAAGCAAAACGATAGAGAAGTATCTTCAACTATATTTTAGCACGTTACAGCTGTACTTATAACGTGTTAAGTTTCGTACGAACAAATTAAATTGTCGTTAGATTGCTTCGATTTAGATAATGTAGAGTTGAGTAAAAAAACAAATTATTTTCGTATTATTGTATATTATTTATTTTAATATTTTAAACAGTTAGTTTGTGAGGCCCACCACCTGTGGCGCGTTGACAATGTAAATGCAACAAGATGTGGGTTTTATTCCCACTTGAGAAAATGAAATATTTAATATCTTTTTTCATTTCTTCGTCCTGGAGTCGAGGCAAGCTGCGGCGTTAAATTCCGATTCTCAACACACAATGAATCCATAATCAGCGGAAAATGTTAAACGTACTTGTTAATCTGGATCGGAGTGTCTTAACACTAGGTTCCTAGGTTCTGACGGCCTAATCTGCTATGTGCAGAATACAGCGCGAAGCTAGAAAAAGTTAATTAGTTGTACGGACCAGCAGTACCTAGCATGCTATCAATAATCGATTTAATAATCGTGTCCATACACACGCAAGTTTGTTAGTACGAAGAGAAAATAAATAGATATGTATAGAAACTCTTAAGCAGACGAAACAATACGTTAAGCTCTCCTTTCTCTAATTTCTAGATTTTATTGGCAGTAGGTGCTAGGGCCACAGAAAAAAAGTTAATATTACTCCTCAAAAGTGAACTATATAGGAAAGACTACCGTCATTAAGCACCTAGGCCGAGGCGTGCCACCGTAAGCGTGATGATCATGAATTCTATTCCTACTCACTGGACTAAAAATATTTAATAATTTCATTTTCTTGCTTTGGTAACGAATCAAAGCGCGGCGTTAGGTTCCTCTACTCAACGCGCAGTACCTCCAGAAACCAGTGCGAAACTGAGTGTTTCCAAGATTCCTTCTACCTACCTTGCTATATGCAGGATACAGCGTGAAGTTAAAAACCAAAAAAATATATAATATATTGATTTTGTTTTTATGATTGTGAGGGGTGTGGGTGAGGCAAACTCAATTATTTTAAAAAGCTTTTAACTATGACCTAATACAAAAGCATACTACAATCTAATGTTATAGAACAATACCCGTTCGATATATCGCCTTTAATGTTTTCACTCGTTTCCTGTCTTAGTCCTTAGTAAATAATAAATGAGTAGTTTCGAGACAATCGATTTTATTAAAAGAGAACCGTAATTTTATTGTATTGAAAACCGGTAAAGTTTTATTACAATAATGAGAAAGTGATTCTATTTCTTTTATTTTCATTAGATTTTATTTTATTTTTAATACGTTCGATGACAAGTTTTTGTCATACTTATGTTTATAGGGAGGAGAGGAAGAGGAGTACATTAAATAATAAAAGCCATCGAAGTGCAGTATATAAATATTAATAAGAAATAGATAATTATAACAAAAAAATATATTCGTCGTAAAATTGTATCAGGGGCACAAGAAAGTGACTTTAACGTGACGGTTGTGGGTTCTCTTCCAGCTTCACACCGATGTACACTGAAATATTTGATTTTAAGGCAGTGTTCACTAAAAGTACGTCACTAAAAGCGACAGTAATTCGAGGTAGATATATATTTATATGTATATTATGGTAGTGGTGACCAAGCGGTGACGCCGGTGGTGGAGTACTACATACATTAGTAAAGGCATACATCTCACTGTTAACGATGACTGAAACATCAGTTTTGCCAAGGTCATCCATCAAGGTTTAGATAACGAATTACTAACCGCGTAACGGTGATATTGACAAAGTGAGTGTGGTACTCTTTACTAAACATAAATTTAAGAACATTAGATGGAGCGAAAATATGTTTGTAGGTTCTTATTTAATTTTTAATTTTTGTACGAAATGTGGCTCTACTACAGGTAATGTGACTTCAGTTCACTTAAAGACTTTTTGATTTAACTTTTTCCCGTTTATTTTGTAGGATAGGTTGAGAGAACATACTCATAGGGGGATATACTTCCCGCTTTTATAATATTTACATCAGCAATCCATCGTATTTTGTTTTGTAATGGTAGGCAGGTCCATCCAGTGAATAATCCATCCTTTAAAAACTGATAAAAAATATAGTACTTTGATAAAAATAAAAGTTTATATATAGTTATTTAAAAATATATTTTACAAAAGAGTATTCTCAGTAAGTATTAAAACAAAAACCATTGCATCCCATCTTCCTTTTAGCGTTAAAAATGCAGCAACCGATTATTTTAATAATTATGATCTACAGAAAACGAAAGCTTAGAACGGACGAAGGAAAAGAGTAATATCTAATAAACCAACCATAAGCTTTGTTGAAAATGAAAATTTTATGATAATTTTTCAATAACCATAAATTAACTGAAATAAATAATATTTTAAGCAAATTTTATATTACCGTCAGACGCGTTTCCTTGCACTATGACGTTTATGCATCCTCTGCGCTGTCACTTGCGGGAAGTGAATGCTTACTTTAATGTGAAAAAGCCACAATCTATATCTATACTTATAATAAATCTGTAGAAAAGTCGTTTCTGTACATTGAAAATATTTAAAAAAAAATTAGCTAGGGTGTTAAAGGATAACTAACAGAATCCATTTCCAACATTTTTGGAATTTTTGTCTGTTTTCCTGTTTATGTGAACACGCATCACATCAAAAGTACACAATATATTTAAGCAAGTTTTATACGTAAAAATTACCAGTAAATCAAGGTAACATTTAGTGTTTATTTCATTGTAATAGCTTCACTCTATCAAAAGATATAAGTATTTAAGTTTCCAAGAAGCTTATATTTGAGATAGTAGAACTCTATACAAGTAACGCTATCTATTTTATAGGTAGGTAGGTAGGTAGGTAGGTAGGTATGGATGTATGGATGTATGGATGTATGGATGTATGGATGTATGGATGCATATAGTTTTCACACAAAAAGTACCGGATCGATTTCAATATTTTTTTCACTATTAGAAAGCTGCAATTTCACTGAACAGCATAGGCTATATTACATTAAAGAAAAAAATAGAGATCCCTAATAAAAATGCAATAATGTAATCCAAGGTGCGAAGAAATTGATTTTAACAATTTTAACACAAAAAATAATGTACTACAGTATTGTAGAGCGCATCAATATCTATAAAAAAATCCGCGATACCATATGCCCAGCTACTGTAGTTATGGCAATATAACCATTTTTTTAAATATTTGATAAGATAACAAAAGTGGCCACAATAATCAAACCTAATTATTCATACCACTGCATTAATCTTTATCCCATTAAATGATATTTTAATAAAAATAATTTCAATACCTGTAGAATGCTTTTTTAATTAATAAAATCGGACATCCTATTCAAAAGATATAACGAATTTAAAAATATCAAATTTAAGAAAAACATGTTATAATAAAAAATGCGGAGTGTGTGCCGTGTGGCCTCGCGCACCGTGGCGAGTAACTCTACAGGGGTGAGGGAGAGGTGCATCGATATCACTAAAATTATGAAGATAATCGATTAGATTTGTTGTTTCTTTATTTGGATTGAATAGGTCCCAAAAGTACGGGACCAATTTGGAAAATTCTTTTACTATTAGACGATTGACGTGTAAAAAAATATCAAAAAAACCTTATATTGCGTACGCTGTAGAAGTTATTAATAATAGAGCAAAGTGATGTACAATTTTATAGAAAACATCTACATCAGAAAAAATTATTATCGTTGATATTAAAATAAAACGCTATTTGTCATTAAACACGCAAACAGGCATAAGCCAATCAAAGGGAAACCGCCGCATACGCCTCATTTCTAAATCGAAATATTTTATCCTATATATTGCCCCTGTAAAAGGAGCGCTGACGCTTCCATTCTGTATTATTATTAAAGGGCATCGGGGCGCAGGGGCACAAAGTTAGGTTAAGTTACTTAAAGCCCTTTCTGAGATTATCCTGAACGCACAGATAAACAGACAAACTGACCAAGTTTTATTACATTGTTAAATGTCCGTAATAATAATTTGTCTAATATATCTTCCATGTACAGACACCGATGAGTTAGGATTTTATTGTAAGTAGCGATATAACTATAACTATATAGCTATAACTATAACTTAGGTCCTAAAGACTCCTTAAGGCAAAAGTTTAAAGAAAGTAATATATTGACAGTTGCATCTCTCTTATGGGAGACTTTCCACTTTCCCCGAATGTTCGACACCTATCGTGATGCGTGGCGAAACTCAACGCCGCTCTTTGTCTGCTAGAGAGGAATTTAAAATAATATTAATATAATCACTCTCCCTAGTGGAGATCAAACTTACAACTCTCGCATTTACAGTCAGACGCTGTCTTACCGCGCCACGACACATAATTGTTAACATTGTATTGTGTTTAGTATGATAAGCACTTCTTAATATTATATTATATTAAAATAAAATAAAAATTTTTAACTAAGCTACTACAATATAAACTATGAAGTTCATCTACAAAACTTTTAATTATGAACTACAACCATTGTTGCTTACAAAAGCCCAAAATGGCGGCTCATGTTGAAATGATTTATGAATTAACATACAATCGATTGTTATAATTTACCATTTCATGTTATATTCCGTTTTTCAAATATTAAAATAAAGCTAAGGCTGTTTAGGTAGTCAGTAGTCTTTACTTACTTTCTTTTTCAAAAAGAGAGTTGTTGCAGTGACAGTACTCTCCGCTCTGTATCTATCTTAAATATTGCAGCATTTTAGAAATATAATGTGAGTAAATAAATCATATTATATTGTGTTATGTCACCGCAATTTCTTTGCAAAATAAAAGTAAAAATATCTAAAAAGGGTTTTAACAAATTATTGAAATAAGAAAGTTCGTAATTCCATAATAAGTTCTATTGCCGCATTTCACTGTAAAAAATAAATAATATAATTTACACAGTTAATAAACTTCGCTTTAAAGACTTACATTTAAATATTTAAACGTTAGAAATTTATATAAAACATAAAATCCGCGTTCATACTAAATAAATGTTAGTAGCGTCCGTTCCGCTTTGTTACTGCTCGTCTGTTGACTCAATCATCATTTTATCGTTTGAAAGTTTGTGAAACATTTGAAGTATCTTTAAAATGTACAAAAACAAAGTGCTCTATGTACTATTTATAAAGTGTTCAGAGTTATAAGCTATATGAGTCTGAACTCGAATGGTTCTCTAGTAACCTCTGAAGAGTTTCATTATCCAACTCCTGGCTCCATTATCACATCAGCTCGATGACACCATACGATATTTATCACCTAAGCTTAGCATAACTACCAATAGAGTCGGCAATTTTGATCCAGATCGAAGGGAAGTACAACCTATAAAAATCAACAAACTTAAGTTTGCGGGCGTATGTACTCATTTTGTATGAATGAACTATTATTATAAATTTGTAATTATGTCTTGTATAAAATATCTATAAATATTCATTTTATTATACAAAATGCAGCAAAATCGAAGCACATATGCTCGTATGTTTTGATTGAGTTGACTTGGAAACTTCATATTTCTGTACTGCAAGGTACTGTGGGTTTAAATACTTGATATTAATTCAACTTGATACGTCCTAGCGATCTGAAGATAATGGACCGTCACCTATTGTGAGATATCACTTAAACACTAATTTTTATATGAATATCGTATAACAGTTCTAAATCCGAGAACACAATAATATGTACATTATAACAATATAACAACAAAAGCTAGTACAGGGGAGTATTTAAATCCACATACGTAAAGTTAAAGCTTACATAGTTTCCAATTTGTTTGCATAAAACGTGATGAATAAAACATTTGTGGGTCAATCTAAGATTAACAATAACTAAACTTGGCGCTCGCGTTGTTCGGTATGAGCAGGTTTTGGACGTGTTTGTGATCAACTTGGCTGTCGTATACTTTATACGTATACAGGTATTAGTAAAACCTAGAAAATGTAGAAATAACGAAATAAAACGAATATTATGTTACTAAATATGTTTCTTAGTAAAGTAAAGTAAAGCTTTTTGTAGCTTTTAACTTAAGCAAAAAGAACCTAGTGCTAAGAGTACGATTGCTATTCCCCATACTCCACTATAAGCGTCAACATGCAACGCCTCGAGGATTCAATAAAAATTGAGAACGGAACGACTTAACACTAAGTTCCCTCTGCCCCTTGTTATATATGGGATACAGCATAAACTAAAAAATAAAACAAAACATAATAATATTGTCCATTTTTTTCATTATAATGGAAACTGATCTGAGTCTCTAAAGGTAAATTTCTTTTTATTTTTCAATAACATATCTCTTCACATATTGTATTTGTAATTCTACCGATAATGAAACAGTTTCAATCAAAGCCAACATTACTCGAATCTATAGAATACAAAGCCTTATCGAGCCTTTTTTCCACGATGCTTATATATTGTGATGAAAAATCTAAAATATCGATTTAATTATAAATTTGTATTGCTTTTATTGTTTTTATCGCGGGATAAATTGGCCAAAAAAAATCACAATCTCTAAATCTACAAAATTTCAAAGATCATAAATGTAACTCATATCTTATACATAAACACGGCCTCACCCCACTAAAGGAGTACTTGAAACATATACATCAGAAAAAATTATTATCGTTGATATTAAAATAAAACGCTATTTGTCATTAAACACGCAAACAGGCATAAGCCAATCAAAGGGAAACCGCCGCATACGCCTCATTTCTAAATCGAAATATTTTATCCTATATATTGCCCCTGTAAAAGGAGCGCTGACGCTTCCATTCTGTATTAATATTAAAGGGCATCGGGGCGCAGGGGCACAAAGTTAGGTTAAGTTACTTAAAGCCCTTTCTGAGATTATCCTGAACGCACAGATAAACAGACAAACTGACCAAGTTTTATTACATTGTTAAATGTCCGTAATAATAATTTGTCTAATATATCTTCCATGTACAGACACCGATGAGTTAGGATTTTATTGTAAGTAGCGATATAACTATAACTATATAGCTATAACTATAACTTAGGTCCTAAAGACTCCTTAAGGCAAAGTTTAAAGAAAGTAATATATTGACAGTTGCATCTCTCTTATGGGAGACTTTCCACTTTCCCCGAATGTTCGACACCTATCGTGATGCGTGGCGAAACTCAACGCCGCTCTTTGTCTGCTAGAGAGGAATTTAAAATAATATTAATATAATCACTCTCCCTAGTGGGGATCAAACTTACAACTCTCGCATTTACAGTCAGACGCTGTCTTACCGCGCCACGACACATAATTGTTAACATTGTATTGTGTTTAGTATGATAAGCACTTCTTAATATTATATTATATTAAAATAAAATAAAAATTTTTAACTAAGCTACTACAATATAAACTATGAAGTTCATCTACAAAACTTTTAATTATGAACTACAACCATTGTTGCTTACAAAAGCCCAAAATGGCGGCTCATGTTGAAATGATTTATGAATTAACATACAATCGATTGTTATAATTTACCATTTCATGTTATATTCCGTTTTTCAAATATTAAAATAAAGCTAAGCTTAAAATAAAGCTAAGCTGTTTAGGTAGTCAGTAGTCTTTACTTACTTTCTTTTTCAAAAAGAGAGTTGTTGCAGTGACAGTACTCTCCGCTCTGTATCTATCTTAAATATTGCAGCATTTTAGAAATATAATGTGAGTAAATAAATCATATTATATTGTGTTATGTCACCGCAATTTCTTTAGCAAATAAAAGGTAAAAATATCTAAAAAGGGTTTTAACAAATTATTGAAATAAGAAAGTTCGTAATTCCATAATAAGTTCTATTGCCGCATTTCACTGTAAAAAATAAATAATATAATATAATTAACACAGTTAATAAACTTCGCTTTAAAGACTTACATTTAAATATTTAAACGTTAGAAATTTATATAAAACATAAAATCCGCGTACATACTAAATAAATATTAGTAGCGTCCGTTCCGCTTTGTTACTGCTCGTCTGTTGACTCAATCATCATTTTATCGTTTGAAAGTTTGTGAAACATTTGAAGTATCTATAAAATGTACAAAAACAGAGTGCTATTTGTATAATTTATAAGTGTTCAGAGTTATAAGCTATATGAGTCTGAACTGGAATGGTTCTCTAGTAACCTCTGAAGAGGTTCACTATTCAAGTCCTGGCTCCATTATCACATCAGCTCGATGACACCATATTATATTTAATCAATTAAGCTTAGCAAAACTACCAATTGGGCCGGCAATTTTTCATCCAGATCGAAGGGAAGTACAATCTATAAAAATCAACAAGCTTAAGTTTGCGGGCGTATGTACTCATTTTGTATGAATGAACTATTATTATAAATTTGTAATTATGTTTTCTATGAAATATCTATAAATTTTCATTGTATTATACAAAATGTAACAAAAGCGAAGCACATATGCTCGTATGTTTTGATTGCGTTGACTTGGAAACTTCATATTTCTGTACTCCAAGGTACTGTGGGTTTCAAATACTTGATATTAATTCAGCTTGATACGACCAAGCGATCTGAAGATAAATATTTTTAAAATCTTAACGGAGGGAAAGACGGACTTTTGAGGAACGAAACTCTACAAAATTTATGACCGTCACCTATTGTGAGATATCTTTTAAACTCTCATTTTTATGTGAATATCGTATAATAGTTCTAAATCCGAGAACACAATAATATGTATATTATAACAACAAAAGCTAATACAGGGGAGTATTTAAATCCATATACATAAAGTTAAAGCTTACATAGTTTCCAATTTGTTTGCACAAAACGTGATGAATAAAACATTTGTAGGTCAATCTGAGATTAACAATAACTAAACTTGGCGTTCGCGTTGTTCGGTATAAGCAGTTTTTAGACGTATTTGTGATCAACTTGGCTGTCGTATAATTTATACGTGTATAGGTATTATTTACTAATAGAAACTAACCTAGAAAATGTGGAAATAACGAAATAAAACGAATATTATGTTACTAAATATGTTTCTTAGTAAAGTAAAGTAAAGGTTTTTGTAGCTTTTAACTTAAGCAAAAAGAACCTAGTGCTAAGAGTACGATTGCTATTCCCCATATTCCACTATAAGAGTTAACACGCAACGCCTCGAGGATTCAATAAAAATGGAGTATAAAGGTACGACTTAACACTAGGTTCCCTCTGCCCCTTGTTATATATGGGATACAGCATGAACTAAAAATAATAAAACAAAAGAATAATATTGTCCGTCTTTTTTCATTATAATGGAAACTGATCTGAGTCTCTAAAGGTAAATTTCTATTTATTTTTCAATAACATATCTCTTTACATATTGTATTTGTAATTCTACTGATAATGAAACAGTTTCAATCAAAGCCAACATTACTCGAATCTATAGAATACAAAGCCTTATCGAGCCTTTTTTCCACGATGCTTATATATTGTGATGAAAAATCTAAAATATCGATTTAACTATAAATTTGTATTGCTTTCATTGTTTTTGTCGCGGGATTAATTGGCCGAAAAAAAATCTAAATCTCTAAATCTACAAAATTTCAAAGATCATAAATGTAACTCATATCTTATACATTATACATCATAACTCGGCCTCACCCCACTAAAGGAGTACTTGAAACATATAACTATTATACAATTAAAGTTAGTTTCTTTCAAGGATAAACCTATTTAGGTTCCTCCTTGATTACAGGTTTATTAGACGAACTAAATTGCTAAATTGATATCAGAGATGAATAATTTGTCATTTAATTTACCGATAGACTATTACCGATATACTATTTTTTTAGCATCACGCTATTTTCCGTACACAGTAGGCTATGCAGAGGGAACCTACAAGGTTAAGGCACTCCTTTCTCCATTTTTTCACCTAGTCCTGGAGGCGTGTTGAGTGGCGGAGCCCAGCGCTGCGTTTTGCCTCAACTACAGAAAATTAAAATATTAAATATTTCATTTCTTCGAGTGGAAATCGAACCCACAACCTGTCGCGGTAACCTTTTATTGTGCCCCTGCGCCACGACTGGCCTCAATTACTAAACGATTGAATATCTTTAAATGTTTCTTTTGATTTCTTTGTCTTTAGTAATTTCAAACGTCGCAGCTTGTTAATGAGAACCGACAGATCGTATAAAAACCTTCTAATTTGGACTTTCTGGATTCTTTAACGCGCTCTTATGAATAAACATTAGAATTGATCAAAAGAAGTATTATTATTTACGTAATTTTTTGTAACTTTTTTATTTATTAAATATATAATCCCCCATAAAAACCTAATATCATATCACTTACGAGTGATATATACGTATAATTTTACATTTTTGTAATTAGAAATATTTCATATTGAGTAGAAGAACCTTAATCCGTATTTATCCATAATTATCCAAGGTAGTAAACCCTGGACGGTAGTTATAGAAAAGAAACATAAATTACCGAATACAAGTTACCCTACTGATATTATAAATGTGAAGGCTTGTGAGAATGGGTGTTTGTTAGACTTTCACATAAACACTACTGAAGGGGTTTAGATGAAACTGTAAGGGTATTGAATAATAACTAATATTATTTGAAACTAACATTTGTGAACACGCTGTATCAGCGTCCTAAATTTATTCGCAACAAATGTAATTATGAAAATTTTTCCACTTTATGAAGTAAATAAAAATTGAAGTGTGGGCTCGATCCCCACTCAAAGAGATGTAATATTTACTTAAATTTATATTTCATTTCTTCGCTCTGGTGTTGAGGCAAAGGCATTCAACACGCAATACCAGAATCCAGATTCTAGAATTTAGCAGAAAGTGGGGAACGAAGTGTTCCCTATTCCTACCCTGGTGTGTGCGGGATACAGCGTGAAGCGGATTTTTATTTAAAAATTGAAGAAATGAGGTTCCCAAAAATGAGTAACGGTCAAAAACATATTTTTTATTTTATTAATCAACACCAACTTAAAAAAAAACTATCTACTTTACACGTTTGTTAGAGCTAAAATAACCATATTAAAATCAGCTCAACAAAGAGAAAATGCTTGCTTTGTTGTTACTCGCTTCGGAATTCTTATTGATCGACGTTGCCAAATCGCTTAAACCAGATTGTTAGCATTACATGGTGTAATACAAGATAATAACACAAGAACTGCGGTCGACATCTTGTCCGTTAGAAACAGTGCCTTGACTCCAATTGTTTTATTTTGATGTCAGAGAGAAAAAAATATATTAATAAATAATAATCTATTCCCCCAAGTGGAAATCGAGCCCACAACCGTCGCACAGTCACACGCTTGTTCCACTGCACCATGACTGGTCCAAGGTAAATTTGTTGTTATATTATTTTTACTGATTTCATCAAATTGTATTCTGCATATATCAAAGTAAGTATATCAACTGCATATATCAAGGTAACCTAGTCTTAGATATTCCGTTCCCCACTTTCTGCCGAATTTTACGGGATATTGTGTATAATGGCTGACCGCAATACCTCAACTTTTCTTTGTTACCAGAATGAAGAAATGAAAATATCAATAAATAACATTTCATCGGGAATCGTACCCACTATGTACCCTTATGCGATTTTACCAAATCCACCTATTAAAATAAAATAATAACGTAATAGAACACGTGAAAGTACGTACCTATACAGGGTTCTTAATTAAACATTACCCTTTGAACCTTATGTAGGCTTAACGGGGAACCCTTACAAATATTTATAAAATTTTGAGTTTTGTATAAAACAAAAAAGCAGCCGTAATTAATACTAAAAAGTAAATAAGTTGTAAGAATATATAAATAAGCTTGACGCTGTATCCCGCACACAGCAGGGTAGGCAGAGGGAACCTAGTGTTAAGACACTCCCTTACTTATATTCCGCCTAAGTCTCGAGGCATTGCGTGTTGAGTGGCGGAACTCAACGTTTCATTATATGAATTTTAATTAATATTTAATTACTACCAATGTGGATTGAACCCACAACTAACCGCGCTTACAGTTACACACTTGTGTCCTGAAAAATATTTTTTATTTCACAAAATGACTAACTTTTCATAGCGTGTTAAAATGTTATAATCAAACGTTCAATTCATATTGATATGAGAACACGAAAAAAAATAAAAATGGAAACTGGGAACTGGCTAATACATTATTATTTTAAGTAAGTAGTGAAAGGCCTTCCTGGTTTTCTTATAATATTGGACGTTTTAGCAACATCTGTATAAAAGACTTAATTCTGTACATAAAAATATGTGTTAGGTCCGTTTAAATATCGATAGCTAAAAACCATTCAGCAGGATTTTTATCGGTTTGTTCTCTGTCGGTCCGTGCTCGTGTCACGCAGTAGGTAAGTAGTTACAGGGGCGAAATGAATAATTTTTCGTACTGAATTAGAGACTTGAGTAATATAAAACATATTTCAATGCCGTTTCCGTAAAAAAATATCCTCATCGGTTTTTAATGATACAGTAGATTACTTGCTGTACTTATTTATGATTATTGAATAGAAGTCAATGATATGATATTTGAAGATATATAATATGATACAGCGGCGTTAGGTTCCGCCTATCAACAAGAAGTATTAAAAATAAGCGGACAGCGAAGAACGAAGTGTCTTAACCCTGGATTAGTTTAAAATTTATATGCAACTAAGAAAGTAATATAAAGGATGTAATATAAATTTTTAATCTTAATAACTTTAAGTACATACATTAAAGTACATGATTATTTAATAATATTACGACATTCATTCAAGATTACTACATTATCACTAGTCAGGCCAAGTTAAATCCATCACGGAGGTCCGTATAGAGAGCTCGAGACGGCTGTCAATATAATTAAAAAAAGGCATTTGCTATGAAAACACTCGTTAACCCTCGGACGGAGCTTTATCGACATGTTGTATCGTAATGAGACTGAAGTAACAAGTACACGACGAGAGTGAACATTGTGCGTGTTTTAGAGTAAGATGCGAATACCTTTTTGTATTGTTGTGTAAGGAAATTAACTTTTTCCTACTTTATTCAATCTACGCAAATACTACAAGTACCGGCCCCAAGCTATACCTGACGCTCTGTGTACTTCGTCATACAACTCATAGATATACATAAATTTTGTTTGACATATCAACATTGAACTGATTTATCGTTAACTCAAATTCGTTAAGCATATATTTGAGGTTTCAGAACCAAAGAAAAGATACAGTATACAGTTTTAATTAATTATATGAGATTTATTATTAAGAAATATACCTAGTTAGCTATATGTATTATAAAAAAAGGTTGTCTTTTGTATAAAAAATAAAACTCATTTTAAATAACATTAATGTTACCCTAAAATAAAAATAAAAAAAAAACATTATTGCTTCTGCTATGAAAACACAATTTGCGCCAGTTAGGTATTGTAAAGTAAAATATGGACGACGAGTGTAATTAAAGATATGAAATCTTTATTTAAATTTCGTTGATATTGTAGAGAGATTATCCATCTACATTCTACTGTAAGTAAAGTTAAGAATTTAAATATGAAATAGGAAAAATCTCTGTAAGTATACATATATGTTTGACAGTTACTACTTATTTGAATGGAAGAAAAGTTTAAAAAATATATACGTATAATTTTTTTATATAAAAAAATATTATTTTAAAAGATGACAACAATAAAAGAAACAGGGTAGCGGTAATATTTGTTTAGAATAGAAATAGCGAGGAATTAAGAGCGATTTACAAAAGGAATGATGTTAGAAGTGACTTAGACACTAAATACTAACGATAAGAAGTTGTTTTCGTTTTATTTACTTTTTTTTCAGCTTTATGCTGTATCCCATATGCAGCAGGGATAGAAGGGAGTCTAGTGATAGGAGTGTTCCCGTGGAGTGTCTTACTTCATGGGAATTTACGCATTGATTCTATCATCCAAAACGCACTTCAACAAATGATGTCTTGTTTATTGCTATTACTACCAAAATATAGTAATTGAAAAAATAATGCAAAAAATGCATGTTAAACATAGTTTAAGCTATCTTAGTTAGTATTTATACATATTTCGGGACGAGAAATAAAAATCGATAAAATATAATTAATACGATACATACATGTACTTATGTATAGAATGAACGAATATGTCGAAAAAATAATATTCAGCGAAGAAATCAAAAGCTCAAATCTCATTAGACACCAGTAATTGACTCCACATCCGCCAATTACGCCAACATTACATTTGGAAATGAATAGTAATATTTCCTGCGTAATTTGCGGTTATCTTTGTAATATATCTGTAATTCGCATGACTTTGTTTGTGTGCGTGATTTTATTTTATAAAAATAGACCATTTATGTTCTATTATACTTTTACAAGCTGTTTATGTTATTTATTCGTGAATTTAGCATTAATTCCATGTAAGGAATTCTGTTTTGAGGCAAATTTTATGTACATCGCAAGCTGGAGGTTTTAATAAATGGGCACCCAGAACAAGAAAATAAGTTTTAGATTAATATCGAAAAAAAAAGTTTATCTTTATGACGTGTATCATCTTCACAATCGCTTCTCAATATATCATTTAGAATTATGGGACAGATCTAAAGCGCCGAAGTATATTATCAAAATGTGTAAAGTGTTCTCCATACAATGTGACAATGGCGAAGTCATTTTGTGCTCAACTGGCACGTTCGAAAAGTCATAATGAAAGAACTGAACTGAAGATGTTTACAAAATAAATACTAAATGATGATGATATTTGAATTCACAACATTCACATTGCTCGCAATCTATGTATTCTGTATGAACGTAAGGCTTATTTCTAATTGCTGTTAGTTAGTTTCACGCTTTATCCCCCGCGAAGCAAGAGCCTAGTGTCAAGGCCCTCCGTTCTTCCCACACGAATTTGTGATAAACCGTGTTTAGTTGCGGAATTTAACATCGCTTACGAAAATTATGTTGTCAATTCCGCCGAGTGGAGCTCGTTGTGAGTTCGATTTAAAATCCCGTTTACAGCTCTTTAATAAATGTATGTACAAAAAAATCGTTATCAATTTTAAGTATGATAAAAGTATTGCCTTTCCAGATAAATTTTTTCACATTAAACATACGAAATTGATGATTTAAGCAAATTGCCATAAAACTGTAAGCGACGGATCGAAAACAACAATAAATTTCTTCTCGTATATCATTTCAATGAAAGTTCACGTTTAGTTTGGATTATTTTGTCATTTTGTTCATTTTTATATTTCTGGAATATACTAAAATAACCGTATTCAAGTTTAAGGACTATATATTTTACTGTTTTAATAGTAAAATATATAGTCGTAGTAATTTAAGATATAATAGAACATAGAGACCAGTCGTGGGCACAAAAGAGCGACAACTTGTGTGTTCAAGTCCCAATCGAGAAAATGAAATATTTGATGTAAATATAAATATTTGATGTTTCCACTTCCTCGCTCTGCTAATAAAGCAAAGCGCGATGTTTAGTTCCGCCACTCAACACGCAATGTCTCCAGAATTCTAAGGAAAATGGAAAATGAAAATATCTTAATGGGAGTGTTTTTACACTAGGCTCCGACGATCCCTCTAATTTGCCTGCTGTATGCGGGATACTGCGTGAAGTTCAAAAAAGAACATCTATCATCAACAAGAATCTTATAGAAAATTTTGTTTATGTGAATCAAGTAAAAGGCCTAGGAACAGTTATTTATTCACATAAACACTAGTGATTAACTTGTTACTACGAGCCTGATTATCAATGATTCACTGCACAATTCAGATATAAAGAAGCCGTACTTAGATATATTTTATTTAATCAGGTTAATCTAATCGTTATTGATTTTTTTAACCTTTATCTAGAATATTAGTTATTTTCCCTCTGTTATTTAAACTGGGCTTAGAATTAAAAATATAATTAGAATTATCTTTTTCTTATACTTCAATACTTCAATATAAATATACAAGCAGATTTTCACCTTCATATAATAGTTACTATAAGGTATTTGATACAGTAAACAGAAGAGTCAGTAAACATGAAAAACATTTAAAATTCCCGCATATTTCTATATAATATAATATTTACTTTAAACGTAGTTATAAATAATTTGAGACATTACTGTAAATATTTTTATAATATTTCTATCTTCTTTCTGCTCGACTGCGCGTGAAAAAAAGTAAATAAAATATGCAAAACTGGGAAAATTTCCAGTTCACCTTAAATATATCTAGCACAATGTACGTCACATTTGATTTACTGGAAGCAGTAAATTTTCATTTACTGATTGTTTAAGACAGGAACGAACAAACACGCGCCAAGTTATTCAATTTCCCGCTCTACAGATACTATGCAAGGTGTAACGTATTTCACTATAAGATGAACGAAATATTTAGATTAATAGTTAATTCCAGTATATTTCGAGATAATATCTGTTTATATTTGTATTACTGTTATACATTACAACTACTGCCGAGGCGAGTAGTTTCTCTTTGCGCAGTATTCACGGAATATTTATGTCGTGCATTAAATCTGAATAGTTTTATATTATTTTTATTTTCACGCTGAGCTAGGAAATGAAAATTTTTATATTTCATTTCCCGAGTGGGAGTCAAACTCACAGCTGTTGCGTCAACAGTCAGATATTTGTACCACTGCGCCACACCAAACAAGACCTTCATCTTTAAAGTATTAGTATACTCGTTTAGATTTAGAGCGGCACTCTCCGTCTGTGTTAGAGATATGTACTAAGTGCCTGCTGCTGTATTTAATTTATTTCATTGTGTAATTATGTTGTAAAATAAAAGAAATAAATACTTATACAAAAGGGACAACACTAATATAATTATAATTGATACATTCTTTGTGATGTATTCTCCAGCTTTTAAAAGAATTCTGTGTTTTTTACTTAAATCTACAATGAAGTAAGCTAGTTTACTGAACGCTACAAAATTATATAAAATTTGAATAAAACCGTCTCCATATAAAACAAAGCAGTAAAACAACTAAAACAACTACAAAACACAGCCCGACATTTTGTTATTATAATAAATAACTTATCTCTTGCAATATTATTTTATATGTATCGAGCAAAAGTTTCACTTTCTGTACATAAATTACTAGGACGTGCGCTCCTGGTACACTAAACGATTTATTGTCTTTTACTCTTACACAATTAATAGAAGGTAGGTACTGTTAAATAACTTGGTAACTGTTAGGTGCTCTCATACTTGGTAGTAGTAACGTCTTTGAGATTTATTTCATTATTTAAATAAAAACCACGGCCAGTCTTGGCGCTGTGGTGCGACTGGTTGTGGGTTCGATTCCCACTCTAGGAAATGAAATATTTAATATTTTCATTTTTTCGCTCTGCTGATGCAAAGCACGGCTTATGTAAATAAATATTTCACTTCCTCGAATTTCAATTTTTGAAAAAGTCTATTCCGTTCTACTGTAACAAAAAGCTTAATGTAACAGTCTAGTGTTGAAAACTGAAATATTACAACTTAACGAGACGGTTCAAGCTTACTGGTATAAATACATATATTTAGTACTATAGAACTACTATTTTATAGAATTTTATAATTATTAGGCGACTCCCTTTATTGTGGTGAATTATAAATGCCACTTAAACAGGCAGCTGTACGGCGGTTTGGAGAAATAACTCTCAACATATAGTTACAATATAAGTTATATTTTAATTTTGATGAAGTTGAAAATGAAAATATTAAATATTTCATTTTCGAGATTTCGACTGAGAACCGGACCCACGACCTGCCGCGTTTACACGCTAGTGCCCCTGCACCAAGACTGGCTATATCAGTGAGTAGTTTTTACGATCTTATCAAAGCAAAACGCACATTCTTGAATGGGCTCGTGATTTACAGATTCTAAATGAGACAGCATTTCTACAAGATAGTTAAAACTTAATGACTTTGAAACTACATGCACTAAAGGCATACATCAATCATTGTCTGATGCCCGTTGTATGGTTGTGATGAATTTGAGACTACAGTATTTGTTGTTTTCACGGATTTAGAATATGTAGAATAGTAGGACCTAGTGATGCATTTCTCCAGTCTCTGATTGTCGCTCCTTTTTTAGACAGAACATAGCAAAATGGATTTAGCTATATTTGTGCGAAATACATAATTGTATTAACACTAGGTTCCCCGGATCCCACTGCCTACCAAATCTTCTCTAATAAATATTACCTAGTTTTAATACACGTTTCTACTGGTATACAGTGTTAAAACACATACAAATACACTTCCGATCCTTACCTCACCGAATTCTGGAGACATTGCGAATTGAGTGGTTTAACTCAACACCGTGCCTTACCTCGTTACCAAAGGGATGAGAATATTAATATTTTATTACCTCGAATATAAATCGAACCTACAACCTGTAGCGTTTACAGTCAGACGCTTGTGCTCCTGATCTACGACTGACCTCAAATAAAAACATTCTATACAAATACTATTAAAGTAATACTTGAGCCCAAGAACTATCACATACCATGTCGGGTACCTCACGATGTCGGGTATTATAATAACTCAATATATAAGAATATTTCTTACAAAGTTAAGGAATTTATTATTCATTCATTTCATCGTCACGCCGTATTCCGCGTACAGCAGGGTAGGCAGGACAGGCCAGTGTTAATGCACTCCACTCCCCACTCTTCCGATAAATTCAGGAGGCTTTGTGTAAAGTGAAAATGTATAGGCTATCGATGTGTGGTTGATCGAACACGATGGTCGTAGCTTTTAAATCTAATTTGTAAAAAATAACATAATCAAATATATAAAATTATAAAGACTATATTCTGTATAATTTTATATATTCGGTTATGTTATTTTTTTCCAATTCCTGTCAACGTAGTACGAAGTCACTCAATGTTTCTAAATAATAAATGATACGAATAGAAGAGAAGTATAATATTTTAAAAAATTAGTCCTAATAAAAATATATGTAAATTAATAAAAGTAAATAGTCTTTTTAAATTTTGTTCATACAAAAAAACTTCATTTAATAAAGACATGGAAGATAAAAAAATATGAAAATAGTGAATAGAACAATTTACTTTGCTTACTACGGTATTTAGCACATAGTAAATATACCAAAGAGGTGCAAAATTTGTAATCTATCTACAAATCTATATATTCTTACATTAAGAGGTCATTATAGCCTTTTTACAATGTCACACTGTACAAGTAGGTGATTATACTTGATTGTAAACGCGATGGTCGTTGGTTCAATTTTCGTCACTCAGAACGGTTCGTTAAAAAATAGAACGAAGTGTTGTAGCATAAGCTTCTAACTACTGTTGCTGTTTTAGGCATGGGAAAAAATATTTAAAAAAAAGCGTAACTCAACACTGTTATGTATGCAAAAACTTGTATCACGAATCAACCCCAGACAATATATATTTTAAAAAGATAAAAAATATATATTGTAGAAAAGTTCTTCGTGGTTACGAATAAATATATTCTATATATAAGTTAAAATATTTATACATGCTCAAAGAGATAAAAAGTACTTATATAAAAAAAATATTTTAAAATACAACCCAAGCCTTTATAAAGATTTTCTAAGAATTTATAAACATTTATCAAAAGAATATTACGGACAAATTAACTCCAAAAAGCGTTCACGTGAGACGATTTCGCTAATTATTAACAAGTGCTAGTAACTCACAAATAGTGTTTCTACAGAACCCATAACATTTACGGTCCCTGGTCGACCTTACATTCTCCTAATGTGAGCTCGAATAACAATTACCATAGGGCCCAAGTGCCGACATTATTTTATTTTTAGCGATCGTTATACAAAGTAAGAATTAAGGCTCTTTGCCCTGAGATCTTAAGAAAAACAATTTTTAATTCGATTCTGTGTTGCTTTAGTCTTTTAGTAAAATTCTTTTGAGAATATCAGGAGTTGGGCGTTTTCTTTATAATCTAATAGGGAAGATTAGACATCAACTTAAGTATAGCATTATTTTAAAAAAGGAAAAAATTGTAATTCCACTTCGAACCAAGTTAGTTGAAATTATATTAGATTTGAAAATAAAGATCGCCATAGTAAACCTTTTGTTGCATTAAGTAAAGTGAAGTGATCCGCAAATTATAAAATATAATGTATGTAAAATAGTTATAAATGTTATCAAATAGTTTGTAAGCCGTCAGCAAAAATTAAGGTAATACAGCCATTTACATTTGTAATAAACGACGGTGAAGAGACTCATAGATATCCCTGGTCTTGATCGAACGCTACGTCAAGTAAGTTTATTTTTTCAATTTTCTGTTCTGTAATAAGTAAAATAGTTGTCCTTTGTATTTGTGTGAGTGTGTACAGTTTAGATCGTCTTTTGCTGGTGTAAATCGGCTTTTGCTGCTTTTTGACAACCGGGCTATAACTCTTGTACTGATAGCAACAACATATGTTTAATTTTTATATTTTATTTTTGTGTGCGATTTATTAAAAACGAAAGATAAGTTGGCACTACAAATGTATACAAATATTAAAAAAACTAAGTGACCATGCAAGTAGTGGATGAGTAAAATTTAGTGTTCACAACGCTGTCTTAGATGATACAACAATAAGATTTATTAGTAATTCAAACGACACATTGGAGGAGAGTCAATATTACAATATAAAAAGCGTAAGGCTTGCGAACTATAATTAAATATATTCTGTGCCTGTAAAATAGTAAAAAATATGGCAATGTCTCGTTATACAGTTCAGTTTAATCCCTTTACTTCTTAAAACTCACAATTGACGCCCCGCATCTTAAATCCACGGAATACTAAGTAATTGCTTGTCTTATTAACTATATATTTTGAAGAAAGAAATGAAAATTTTCAATATATAATTTCCTGTAGTCGGAATCGAATCCACGATCTATCGCAATAAGTATATAAGTAACTCTTCTTTCTTATATGACGCATCGAGCAGTGACACCAACAATGCTCACACAACACCTTTGACACAAAATAATAAATTAACGTTCTATACTTGAATACTTCAGAATATATTTGCATATAAAATTGCATTCGGCTTGCAACCACTTTAGCTAAGCTGTTTCCGTTTTATATGGGAACTCAAATAAAAATAAGTGTTCGAGATTTATTTAGATTTATTTAAATAAATATATTGAATTAAATTTATGATGACAAATGCTGTTTTTAAATTTAAATAAAAATAGATTTGAAGAGGCATAGTTCAATTTATATAATTGGACAATTTTTTATTCAATTAACAACGCCGAGTTTTGCTTCTTAACCAGAACGAGGAAATAAGAATATTAAAATATATTATTCCACCGAGTAGGAATGGAACCCACAACTGACGGCATCTACCTATACTTTTAGTAATTTCGTATAACGAACCACGGATTTGATAATGCTATTTCTCCAATATTCTAAAGACACCACACCTTATGACCTCTCTATTGGTACTTAAATATAAATATTTATTTAATCTCTTTATTGATATTGACAGATACATGGTTACTTATACATTTTGCATTAAACGAGTATTTCATAGAAATAGTAAACACATCGTAATAAGGAGTCGTTCATGTTTTGTAAGACTAGTAACATTAGTTTCACACGTTCAATTCGTCACAACATCTGTATATAGTCGTCGTAGAGGTCAGTCGTTGGGGCGCAATTGTGTGACTGAATGTGAGTTCGATCCACATATGAAATATTTATTTAAATTTATATTTCCACTTCGCTTTGGTGTCGACACGGGCCGCGGCGTTGATTTCCGCCACCCAACACGCAATACCTCCACCTACCTTGAATTCTACGAAAAATGGGAAAAGGAATGTTAAGGAAACTTAACATTAGTTTTCCTCTGCCTACCCTGCTGTGTGCGGGATACAGCGTGAAACTGTATATAACATGTAGTAAATGATATTTGATTAACATCAACCACAGCTATTTTTAAATATCAATTATTTCAGAGACCGAGCTCTGTGGTTAATTATAATTACAGTCGGTTTTCACTATATTTCACTAACACACCTCCCCGCCGCCGCGTTGCCTCCCTCGACTGGTCCTGTTCGCTGTAATTATCAATCAATAAATGCTAATTCAGGCCAATAATTTAGTTATTCTGAGGTGACATGTTGTGGGTTCGATGCCATGTATTTTTTGTGTATTTACTGTTTTTTTTACTGAACGTGCTGATTTCATTTAATATGAAGTATATGTTAAAGACGCAAGGGCACAAGGGTGTGACAGTAAACGCGACATTACGCGTTGTGGGTTCGATCGTCACTCGAAGAAATGAAATATTTATTAAAAAAAATATATAACTACAACACGCAATGCCTCCAGCATTCGGCGGAAAATAGACTACGGAATTGCGCTAATGAGACCGGATGAATTAATATGAGGATCCTAGGTTCCCTCAACTTACCTTGCTATGTGCGGGATACAGCGTGAAGCAAACAATATATATTGATATAAAATTTAACTTAACATTTACTTCAAATACCAAATCTTAACTATTGACGTCACAACTTTAATCAAACTTTAGTCTCGATAGAATACATCAAAGTAAAGGTTAATGCAAACAAGATGGTTCCAAGACAAAGTGTTTGTAATCACAATCATTAAGCCCTTAATGAGGATGTAGGTTAAAGATCTATCGCCATCTTATCTTATCTAATCTCCGCCCATCTGGAGAACAGTATTTAGACTGATACCAACAACACTTGCCACGTATTTACGTAGTTTATGCTTATTCTATAGATTTTTGTGTATTTATAGTACAAGTTTTTTTTTTCTTTAATGGTTGGTGTGTCTGTAGTGGTTTTCGCG
>OU860787.2:4468061-4499157 GCA_917862395.2 Heliconius sara | reverse complement strand
TGATCGATACATATAAAATAATATTGTAAGAAATAAGTTATTTATTATAATAACAAAATGTCGGGCTGTGTTTTGTTGTTGTTTTAGTTGTTTTACTGGTTTTTTTTATATGGAGACGGTTTTATTCAAATTTTATATAATTTTATATAATTTTGTAGCGTTCAGTAAAGTACAGTTCAGTAAACTGGCTTACTTCATAGCAGATTTAAGTAAAATACACTGAATTATTTTAAAAGCTGGAGAATACAACACAAAGAATGTATCAAATAATTATATGCCTGTTGTCCCTTTCGTACAAGTATTTATTACTTTTATATTACAACATAATTACACAATAAAATAAACTAAATAAAACACTAGGCACTTAGTAGGTACATATCTCTAACACAGACAAAGAGCGCTCTAAATCTAAACGAGTATACTAATATTATAAAGATGAAGGTCTTGTCTGGTGTGGCGCAGTGGTACAAATATCTGACTGTAGACGCAACAGTTGTGGGTTCGATTCCCACACGGGAAATTAAATATTTTATATATTCATTTCCTCGCTCAGCGTGAAAATAAAAATAATATAAAACTATTTAGATTTAATGCACAACATAAATATTCTTTGAATACTGCACAAAGAGAAACTACTCGCCTCCGCAGTAGTTGTAATGTATAACAGTAATACAAATATAAGCACATATTATCTCGAAATATACTGGCATTAACTATTAATCTAAATATTTCGTTTATCTTATAGTGGAATACGTTACACCTTGCATAGTATCTGTAGAGCGGGAAGTAAAACAACTTGGCGCGTGTTTGTTCGTTCCTGTCTTAAACAATCAGTAAATGAAAATTTACTGCTTTCAGTAAATCAATCAGTGACGTACATTGTGCTAGAAATATTTACTGGATGAACTGAAAATTTTCCCAGCTTTGCATATTTTATTTAGTTTTTTTCACGCGCAGTCGAGCAAAAACGACACTTCTTTGATTTCCATCATAATTTAAATCATTACTGGCTAGTGATGGAACTCAAAACCTCTTTTTACTTTACCAAAGGCGAGAAATTAAATAGTATAAATATAATAACTCCTTTGTGTGAGAATCGTATCCATAACTATCGCTCTTACCTACTATGTGCTGTTCCACGGTGCCATGTTGGTTTACTTTTGAAATATTCATTATTTTACGATCATTCCCGGTAATAAAGTCCATACATGTATTTTTAGGAATCAAATAATTTTTCCTTGTCTACAGTAGGCAATGATAACTTGATCATATAGCGTAATGCATTGTGGGCTGCTGGTTGCTGGTTATAGTTTCTAAGCTGACTTCTGTAAAAGGAGGAAGTTGTCAAATCGACAATAGTATTTTTTAATGTTTGTTAATTCAGAACTCTTGACCGAGTCAACTGATTTGGATGATTCTTTTTTTATTTGAAATCTAGTACTTCCCGTGTGGTTCCACTATTCCCATTTAAAATTACAAAAGTCTTAAATTTGCATTACATATGTGCGCGAGAAATGGATGAATCAATGATCAATGGGATCCTGTTAAAATTGAAATGGTCAGTTTTTTGTTAAAATTTTAATTATTTTCTATAGTAGGTTGCTTAGAAACCTATTATTATTGAATTAATCGAGATTCGTAACACTTGACACATCATTTTTTTTCTTATTATTTTAATAGTAGTCAATTCCTTGCAGAATGTTATTTTGAAGTCTACGTGCAGTTAAAATCTATATATTTGCCAATTGTTGATGTAGATATGTTTGATTACTCGAGTTAGTTCTGGAACTTCTGAAGTTGAATCGATTTAATGATTATACTACTTGTAAACTTCTGTCATGGTTTATATAGATATAGCTTATGTTGAAAATGTTATAGTGTGTATATTTGGATTCCTAACGGCAACCACTGACTGTAAATGCCAAGAATGCAATACTTACACAGTATAGACAGTACAACAAAAATAAACAAGCAACAAAGTGATCACATAAGGTACCGGTCCGACGTGTGGAACCCTAAAAATATTCAATATGTTGGAGATGGAGAACATTGGATGATTGTTTTCTATTTATATATCGAAATGACGGCTTACTTACAATCATTTATTGCAGCATTATTGTATTGGCTCAGTAAAAGGAAAATACACTGATAAAAATCCACCCAATAACAAAAATGATGGCCGTATTATCAATTGACCCATCGGTTCCCTACATAAATAAATAAAGAAGATTGTGGTACTTTCGTTTAAAGTAAATATTATAGAAATATGCGGGAATTTTACATGTTTTTCATGTTTACTGACTCTCTTGTTTACTGTATCAAATACCTAATAGTAACTATTATATGAAGATGAAAATCTGCTTGTATCTTTATATTGAAGTATAAGAAAAACATAATTTTAATTTTAGTTTTAATTCTAAGCCCAGTTCAAATAACAGAGGGAAAATAACTAATATTCTAGAATAAGGGTAAAAAAAATCAATAGCGACTAGATTAACCTCATTAAATAAAATATATCTAAGTACGGCTTCTTTATATCTGAATTGTGCAGTGAATCATTGATAATCAGGCTCGTAGTAACAAGTTAATCACTAGTATTTATGTGAATAAATAACTGTTCCTAGGCCTCTTACTTGATTCACATAATCAAAATTTTCTATTAGATTCTTGTTGATGATAGATGTTCTTATTTGAACTTCACGCAGTATCCCGCATACAGTAGGCAAATTAGAGGGATCCTCGGAGCCTAGTGTAAAAACACTCCCATTAAGATATTTTCATTTTCCATTTTCCTTAGAATTCTGGAGACATTGCGTGTTGAGTGGCGGAACTCAACATCGCGCTTGGCTTTATTAGCGGAGGGAGGAAGTGGAAACATCAAATATTTCATTTTCTCGATTGGGACTTGAATACACAATGCACACAATGGGAGCACAGTTTTTTTACATGTAATTGACATTAAAAGAATAAAACAATTTTAAGAAAAATGTAGTAAAAGAAATTAAAATATGAGATATAAATGAAGATTAAATTGTAAAATATAATGTCTTCAAACTTGAATACGGTTACTTCAGTTTATTTCAGAAATATAAAAATGAACAAAATGACAAAATATTCCAAAATAAACGTGAACTTTAATTGAAATGATATACGAGAAGAAATTTGTTGGAGTTTTCGATCCGTCGCTTACAGTTTTATGGCAATTTGCTTAAATCATCAATTTCGTATGTTTAATGTGAAAAGTTTATCTGGAAAGGCAATACTTTTATCATACTTAAATTGATGTATGGTTTGTTTTGTACATACATTTATTAAAGAGCTGTACTGTAAATGGGATTTTAAATCGAACTCACAACGAGCTCCTCTCGGCGGAATTGACAGTATAATTTTCGTTAGCGATGTTAAATTCCGCAACTAAACACGGTTTATCACAAATTCGTGTGAGAAGAACGGAGTGCCTTGACTCTAGGCTCTTTTTGTCTGTCTTGCTTCGCGGGGGATAAAACGTGAAACTAACTAACAGCAATTAGAAAATAGCCTTACGTATATGTTCATATAGAAATATATAGATTGCGCGCAATGTTTGTGAATTCAAATATCATCATCATTTAATATTTATTTTGTAAACATCTTCAGTTCAGTTCTTTAATTACGACTTTTCGAACGTGCCAGTTGAGCACAAAATCACTTCGACATTGTCACATTGTATGGAGAACACTTTATACATTTTGATAATATATTTCGCCATTTAGATCGGTCCCACAATTCTAAATGATATTTATTGAGAAGTGAATGTGAAGATGATACACGTCATAAAGATAAACAAATATTTTTTTAAATATAAATCTAAAAGTTATTTTCTTGTTCTGGGTGCCCATTCGTTAAAACCTCCAGCTTGCGATGTACATAAAATTTTAACAATTTGCGTCAAACAGTTATTATAATAATTGCTATAAAAAAAGTAAAAAAAGAGTTAAGTTCGAAAGTTGTATCAGATAATGTAGTAAAATAAAGTGATTTTAAAAATAACAAAATATTAACGATTAATATTAATAATTATTTGCAAAGAGTAATCATTTTCCATCAAATACATAAATGTAAAAAGAGAGCCAAGGTAAATGTAAAATAAAGCATCGTTCTCGACTTCACTGGTAAAAGAAAGGGAGATCTATATAATCTGTGGTCATTCGAGATAAAATTTAGGCTCTAAATTTGATTTGGCTTTTTTTACCACAAGACACCAAAAAAATATATATACCTCATACTTCAGTACAAGCTTAAAGAACACTAACTTGCAAATATAATAAAGCCTGTACGCCAAAAACTGTCGACGAAAATTATTTTAGGACTAATGTCAATGAAATAGCATTTCTTGCTTGGACTTCATACAAAATTTGCGAATATAAAATATGAAAAAGCATGTAAAATTATAATGGAACAAAATAAAATATCTTTATAAAATAAAATAACGAGCATACAAAGTCTATATACATATACAGATAAATTACAAAGATAACCGCAAATTACGCAGGAAATATTATTATTCATTTTCAAATGTAATGTTGGCGTAATTGGCGGATGTGGAGTCAATTACTGGTGTCTAATGAGATTTGAGCTTTTGATTTCTTTTTTGAATGTTAATTTTTCGACATATTCGTTCATTTTATACAGAAACATGTATGTATTAATTATATTTCAAGCCCCCAAATATGTTTTATAAATACAAATTAAGATTGCTTAAAATATATTTAATATGTTTTTTTTATTATATTTTCAATTACTATATTTATGTAGTAATAGCAATAAACAAGACATCACTTGTTGAAGTGCGTTTTGGATGACAGAATCAATACAACACTCGGCTCCCTTCTCTCTATCCTGCTACATACGGAATACAGCATGAAGCTGAAAAAAGTAAATGAAACACAACAACAACATCGTACCGTTAGTATTTAATGTCTAAATCTTTTCTAACGTCATTTCTTTTGTAAATCCCTTTTAAAACCTCGCCATTTCTTAGCTAGTCCGAACAAATATTACCGCTACCCTATTTCTTTTAATGTTATCTTTTAAAATAATATTAAAAAAAAAACAATACGTAAATAAAATTACGTGATCATAAATACGTGAAAAAAAAGAACCTAACTGTGCTAGTATTAATAGACTTTAGTAACGCATTTACGGCAAATTTTCGGCAAATATCGTTATGGGCTGCTAACTATGGCGTTTTAGTTAACCCTGATAAATGTCAGGCTATTATTATTGGTAGCTCGCGTCAACTGGCTAAACTCGACTACAACTCTCTACCTAAGCTTGCGTACCAAGATACTGTTATTAAGTTTTCCAAAACTGTTAAAGACTTAGGTATTATTATCAAGGAAAAATTGAGTTGGGACGTATACGTTTGTGTTGTGTTGACGTATACGACGTATACGACGTATGTTGGGACGTTTATGTTTCGGATATTTCTCGCAGGATCTATGCTTCCTTGCATTCAATGATGCGACTGAAAAACTTTTTGCCGGTGCAAGCCAAAATCCAACTAGTTAAAACGTTGTTGCTTCCTATTATTGATTATGGTGATGCTTGCTGCCTGGATATAAATAACGCCCTATTAAACAAACTTGAAAGGCTGTTAAACACGTGTATACGTTTTATTTATAAACTGCGCAAGTATGGCCATATTTCACCTAGTAGGAAGCAGGTTGGATGGCTCACAGTTGCTGGACGTAGAAAGACCAGGTCGCTCTGTCTACTTTATTCCATTCTGTTCAAGCCTAACTCTCCCTCATATCTTTCTTCTGATTTCTCTTTTCTTTTTTCCTTTCATGATAAATCTCTTCGATCACAAACTAACCTTGCACTTTCCATCCCAACTCACAAGTCTGGCTTTATGTCCGACTCGTTTGTGGTCACTGGAATCAGACTTTGGAATAATTTACCCGAGTCTATTAGGAGAGCTCCCTCCCAGGAGTCATTTAAGCGTCAAGTTAGACAACTATTCTTGTAAATTCATAGTAATTATATTTATATATGTATATGTATGTATGTATGTGTGTATGTATGTGTGTATGTATATATATATGTGTATATATGTATATGTATGTGTATTTATCTATATACTGAATATTTATACATTAGTACATTCTAATTATAAATTTATAAACATATATACTATTCATGTAGTTTATTTTATTATAGTTTATATTGTAAGATATTATTTTGTGTATCACATTGTATTGTATTTTTTTTTGGACAGTTAAGATATTGTTTATTTAAATGATTGAGCACACCTACACAACTATCTCCCACATAACAAGGTTGGCTGGTAGAGAATGCTTTTTAGCGTTAAGCCCGCATTTTGTGCATTATTTTTTTATTTTCTAAAAATGTGTGCAATAAAGAATAAATAAATAAATAAAATAAATATTTTTTGAAAATTTTTTCCACTAAAATAATGATTTGTTAGAAAAAAATATAAATTTCAAGGAGATATACAATTTTCGTTAAAGTGATAGAGAAATAAAATGAAAATAGTTACTATTCAAACACATATGTATATTTTATAGCCATACAAAGATGTTTCTTGTTTCGTATTCAAATTCCTAACTTTAATCACAGTAGAATGTAGATAGATAATGTCTCTACAATATCAACGAAACGTAAATTAAGATTTCATATCTTTAATTACGCTCCTCGTCCATATTTTACTTTATAACCCAACTCAGTAAGGAGGTTAACATAATTTTAACTCAAAATGGAACAAAGGAATACCTAACTGGTGCAAATTGTGTTTTCATAGCACAAGCAATATCTTTTTTTTTTTTTATTTTTTCTTTCAATTTTAGGGTAACATTAATATTATTTAAAATGCTTTATTTTTTATACAAAATCTTTTTTTATAATACAGTATATCTAACTAGGTATATTTCTTAATAATAAATCTCATATAATTAATTAAAACTATATTTTCTTTGGTTCTGAAACTTCAAAGAAATGTGCAATGAATTTGATTTTAAAATAAGTCAGTTCAATATTGATATGTCAAACAAAATGTGTATATATCTATCAGTTGTATGACGAAGTACACAGAGCGTCAGATATAGCTTGGGGCCGGTACTTGTAGTATTTGCGTAGATTGAACAAAGTAAGAAGAGAGTTAATTTCCTTACACAACAATACAAAAAGGTATTCGTATCTTAATTTAAAACACGCACATGTTCACTCTCGTCGTGTACTTGTTACTTCAGTCTCATTACGATAAAACGTGTCGATAAAGGTCCGTCCGAGGATTAACGAGTCTTTTCATAGTAAATGCCTTTTAATTATATTATTATATTGACAGCCGTCTCGAGTTCTCTATACGGACCTCCGTGCAGGATTCAACTTGGCCTGACTAGTGATAATGTAGCTAATATTGAATGGATGTCATAATATTATTAAATAATCATGTACTTCAAATAAGTAAGCCGTAAAGTTTATTAGGTTATGAAATTTATTGAAATGATCATACTCTAAATAGTTTTTTAAGCTGCATATAAAGTTTAAACTAATCTGGAGTTAAGACACTCCGCTCTCAACCCTTCTTTTATAGAAAATATTTGTTGAGAGGTAGAATAGAGAGGTGGAACCTAACACCGCGCTATACAAATTATGTATCTACATATATCATTCGCATCTATTGAATAGTTATCATGAATAGAAGTAATTACTTTTTACCGGGTTTTTCTTACGATAACTGCATTGAATACTAGGATTTTTTTGTATTAATCAATAATCAAGACTACTATATCAAAATTCATAGATTTCTGTCCAGAATTCATTGCATGATTCGCGCATAAGCTGATAGACATAAAAATTCTGCTAAATGGCTTTAAAGCTATCGATATTTTAACGCACCCAACACATATTTTTATGTACAGAATTGAGTCTTTATACAGATGTTATTTAAACGTCCATAAAACCAGGAGGGCCTTTCGCTAATCAATTAAAAAAATAATGGATTTCCCAGTTTCCATCTTTAGTTATTTTTTTGTGTTCTCATATCAATATGAATGAACGTTTGGTGTTAAAATTTTAACACGCCATTAAAAGTAAGTCATTTTGTGAAAAAAAAATTTCATTGACTGCAAATAAATTAGTAAATTTCATTTACTATAAGTATTCAAGGGCTCAAGTGAGTGACTGTAAACGCGGGTAGTTGTGGGTTCAATCCACATTGGTAGTAATAAAATATTAATTTAAATCCACACAACGCAACGTTGAGTTCCACCACTCAACTCGCAATGCCTCCAGACTTAGGCGGAAAATGAGTACTGGAGTGTCTTAACACTAGGTTCCCTCTGCCTTCTCTGCTGTGTGCGGAATACGGTGTGAAGCTGATTAGTATATTCTTTACATTTACATTACAATTTATTTTCTTTTTAGCAGTAACTACGGCTGCTTTAATAAATTATACAAAACTCATTTTTTTATAAATATTTGGAAGGATTCCCCGTTAAGCCTACATAAGGTTCAAAGGGTAAAGTTTAATTAAGAACCCTGTATACGTACTTTCGTGTTTTCTATTACGTAATTTTTTTTTATTTCAATAGGTGGAATTGGCGAAATCGCACAAGTGTATATGGTAGTAGGTGCGATGCCCGCTCAGGGGAATGAAATGTTATTTATTAATATTTTCATTTCTTCACTCTGGTAACAAAGGAAAATTGAGATATTGAGGTCAGCTGTATCCCGCACACAGCAGGGTAGGCAGAGGTAAAGTAGTGCTAAGACACTCCGTTCCCCACTTTCTGCCGAATTCTGGAGGCATTGCGTATTGAGTGGCAGAACTCAACGCCGCGCTTAGCCTCGACACCAGAGCGAAGAAATGGAAATATAAATTTAAGTAAATATTTCATCTCCTCGAGTGGGGATCGAACCCACAACCAGTCGGTTCTACAGGCACACTTCGTGCCGCTGCGCCACGACCGGCCTCAAAAACTTTAAGTACATTATTCTTTTATAGAGTGTAGCGGTAGCCTTTCCAAACTATAAAATAGATAGCGTTACTTGTATCGAGTTCTACTATCTCAAATATAGCTTATATTCTTAATTCTCTTGGAAACTTAAATACTTATATCTTTTGATAGAGTGAAGCTATTACAATGAAATAAACACTAAATGTTACTTTGATTTACTGGTAATTTTTACGTATAAAAATTGCTTAAATATATTGTGTACTTTTGATGTGATACGTGTTCACATAAACAGGAAAACAGACAAACAGACAAAAATTCCAAAAATGTTAGAAATGGATTCTGTAAGTTATCCTTTAACACAGATAATAATATATATATATTTTAATTATATATTTATTAATCAACACCAACAGAAAAAAAATCATCTACTTAACACGAATATTACAGCTACCAAAATCAGCCCAACAAAGAGAAAATGCTTGCTTTGTTGTTACTCGCTTCGGAATTTTTACTGATCGACGTTTAAAGTGGCTACAATAATCAAACCATATTATTCATACCTCTGCTATTATATATTCTATTCATATTAAAGAATAAAATGTGTGAAGAGGAATGTGTGATTCCTCTATAGAATATATTATTCTACATTATGCCATAAAAAAAAACAGTACATATAAAGGTATCCTCCTGCAGTATAATTATTTTCAATCAACATTTTTTAACTTTTAATTTTGAACATTTTAAATATTTTCGTGCCATTATGAAAAACTTAGACAATAGGTAGGTAGGTAGGCAGGCAGGTAGGTAGGTAGGTAGATAGGTAGGTAGGTATGTATGGATGTACGGATGTACGGATGTATTGATGTACGGATGTATGGATGTACGGATGTACGGATGTACGGATGTACGGATGTATGGATGTATGGTATAGATATTAATATATATATAGTTATAATATTAATTTTAATGGGATAAAGATTAACGCAAAGGTATGAATAATATGGTTTGATTATTGTGGCCACTTTTGCTATCTTATAAAATATAAAAAAATGGTTATATTGCCATATATATTTTAATTATATATTTATTAATCAACACCAACAGAATAAAAATATCTACTATATATTTATATTTATTAAATATTTTTTAGTAATTTTTATAATTGTAATAGAATTAAACAACTTTCTAAAATGATTTTTTCTTGCATGCGTTGTAATAATTACAATTTAATATATAAGATAAATATAATACAATATATACTTTTTAACGCACAGATAAACAGACAAACTGACCAAGTTCTATTACATTGTTAAATGTCCGTAATAATAATTTTTCTAATATATCTTCCACGTACAAACACCGATGAGTTAGGATTTTTTTATAAGTAGCGATATAACTATAACTATATAGCTATAACTATAACTTAAGTCCTAGAGATTCCTTAAGGCAAAAGTTAAAAGAAATTAATATATTGAGAGTTGAATCTCTCTTATGGGAGGTAGGAAAATGCGACTTGCGTGCGTTGCAAACATACATTATAGGTATATTAAAACACGAACATAATTTTAGTGTATTAAGCAAATAATTCTGTGGTATAAGCGGACGAAGCCGCGAGCGGGTCGCTAGTTTTAAATAAAAATCAGCTTCAAGTTGTATCCCGCACACACCAGGGTAGGAATAAGGAACACTTCGTTCCCCACTTTCTTCTGCAAAATTCTAGAATCTGGATTCTGGCATTGCGGGTTGAATGGCAGAACTCAACACCAGAGCGAAGAAATGGAAATATGAATTTAAGTAAATATTTCATCTCCTCGGGTGGGGATCGAACCCACACTTCAATTTTTATTTACTTCATAAAGTGAAAAATATTTCACAATTGCATTTTGTAGCGAATAAAGTTAGGACGCTGATACAGCGTGTTCACAAATGTTAGTTTCAAATAATATTAATTATTATTCAATACCCTTACAGTTTCATCTAAATCCCTTCAGAAGTGTTTATGTGAAAGTGGAACAAACACCAATTCTCACAAGGGTTCACATTTATAATATTAGTAGGGTAAATTCTATTCGGTAATTTATGTTTCTTTTCTATAACTACCGTCCAGGGTTTACTACCGTGGATAATTACGGACAAAATATGGATAATTATGGATAAATACGGATTAAAGTTCTTCTACTCAACATGAAATATTTCTAATTACAAAAATGTAAAATTTATATGTGATATGATATTTAGTTTTTTTGGCCAACTTCAAGGCTTTAAAAAGTCTACAAAATTTAAAAGATCGTAAATGTAACTCATATCTTATACATATACTCGGCCTCACCCCACTAAAGGAGTACTTGAAACATATAACTATTGTACAATTAAAGTTAGTTTCTTTCAAGGATAAACCTACTTAGGTTCCTTCTTGATTACAGGTTTATTAGACGAACTAAATTGCTATCAAAGATGAATAATTTGTCATTTATTTTCCGTCTCCATTTTTCCACCTTGTTCAGGAGGCCAACACGCCTCCAGAACTAGATGGAAAAATGGAGAAAGGAGTGGCGGAGCCCAACGCTGCGTTTTGCCTCAATTCCAGAAAATGGAAATATTAAATATTTCAACCCACAACCTGTCGCGTTAACAGCCACAGTTTGTGCCCCTGCGCCTCGACTGGCCTCAATTACTAGACGATTGAATGTCTTTAAATAATTCCTATTACACCTTTGATTTGAAAGTTTCTTTTTTCTTTAGTAATTTCAAACGGGGCAGCGTGTTAATGAGAACCGACAGATCGTATAAAAACGTTCTAATTTGGACTTTCAGGATTTTATAGCGCGCTCTTATGAATAACATTAGGATTGATTAGAAGTATTATTATTTACGTAATTTTTTGTAACTTTTTTGTATTTATTAAATATATAATAAATAACTTACTAAATTTAAATTCAGACTGTTAAAAATATTTCATTGAACACAAATATTTTGTTTCATGGTTTTTTTAGAATTCATCCCTAAGGGTGCAAATAAGCGGGCGAAGCTGCGCGCCCCTGCTAGTTACCTATATAAAGTATACGACAGCCAAGTTGAACACAAACACTTCTAAAAACTGCTTATATCGAAACAACGCGAACGCCAAGTTAAGTTATTGTTAATCTCAGATTGACCCACAAATGTATTATTCATCACGTTTTGTGCAAACAAATTGGAAACTATGTAAGCTTTAACTTTACGTATGCGGATTTAAATACTGACCTGTACTAGTTTTTGTTCTTATAATGTACATATTATTGTGTTCTCGGATTCAGAACTGTTATACGATATTCACATAAAAATTAGTGTTTAAGTGATATCTCAAAATAGGTGACGGTTGTAAGTTTTGTAGAGTTTCGTTCCTCAAAGTCCGTCTTTCCCTCTGATTTAAAACCATTTATCTCCAGATCACTTGGATGTATCAAGCTGAATTAATATCAAGTATTTAAACCCACAGTCCCTTCAAGAAATATATAATAGTCCATTCATACAAAATGAGTACATACGCCCGCAAACTTAAGTTTCTGGACTTTTATAAGTTGTACTTTCCTTCGATCTAGATTAAAATTGCCGACTCTATTGGTAGTTATGCTAAACTTAGGTGATAAATATAATATGGTATCATCGAGCTGATGTGATAATGGAGCCAGGACTTGAATAGTGAAACTCTTCAGAGGTTACTAGAGAACCATTCGAGTTCAGACTCATATAACTTATAACTCTGAACACTTTATATATAGTACAAATAGCCCGTTGTTTTTGTACATTTTATAGATACTTCAAATGTTTCACAAACTTTCAAACGATAAAATGATGATAGAGTCAACAGACGAGCAGTAACAAAACGGAACGGACGCTACTAACATTTATTTAGTATGTACGCGGATTTTACGTTTTAAATAAATTTCTAACGTTTAAATATTTGAATGTAAGTTTTTAAAGCGAAGTTTATTAACTGTGCAAATTATATTATTTATTTTTTACAGTGGAATGAGGCAATAGAACTTATTATGGAATTACGAACTTTCTTATTTTAATAATTTGTTAAAACCCTTTTTAGATATTTTTACTTTTATTCTGTAAAGAAATTGCGGTGACATAACACAATATAATATGATTTATTTACTCACATTATATTTCTAAAATGCTGCAATATTTAAGATAGATACAGAGCGGAGAGTACTGTCACTGCAACAACTCTCTTTTTGAAAAAGAAAGTAAGTAAAGACTACTGACTATCTAAACAGCCTTAGCTTTATTTTAATATTTCAAAAACGGAATATAATATGAAATGGTAAATTATAACAATCGATTGTATGTTAATTCATAAATCATTTCTACATGAGCCGCCATTTTGGCCTTTTGTAAGCAACAATGTTTGTACTTCATAATTAAAAGTTTTGTAGATGAACTTCATAGTTTATATTGTAGTAGCATAGTTATAATTTTTTATTTTATTTTAATATAATATAATATTAAGAAGTGCTTATTATATTAAACACAATACAATGTTAACAATTATGTGTCGTGGCGCGGTAAGACAGCGTCTGACTGTCTGTGTGTACAGCGGCGTTGAGTTTCGCCACGCATCACGATAGGTTTCGAAAATTACGGGAAAGTGGAAAGTTGGTTTCCTGATTTCCTCTGCTTCCCTGCTATGCGGGATAAAGCGCATAAATGTTGATTTTTTATTAGTTACATTGCCCAAGATGGCGTTTCGTTTTCGGGGAGAGAGAGAGAGAGTAAAAACACTTTATTGTTTATAACGTCAAGTCGTCGTTTATCTACAGCTATGTATTTATTCGTCAGGTATACTAAAATCTTAAGTTATAATAATTTCTAATAATTTGATGGTAGATATATACATACTTAAGTTTGTGTCAATTATATTTGAAATTGTGGCTTTTTCACATTAAAGTAAGCATTCACTTCCCGCAAATGACGGCGCTGAGGATGCGTAAACTTCATAGTGCAAGGAAATGCGTCTGACGGTAATATGAAATTTGTTTAAAATATTATTTATTTCAGTAAATTTATGGTTATTGAAAAATTATAACAAAATTTTAATTTTCAACAAATTTTATGGTCGGCTTATTAGATATTCTCTTTTCCTTCGTCCGTTCTAAGCTTCCGTTTTATGTAGATCATAATTATTAAAATAATCGGTTGCTGCATTTTTAACGCTAAAGGGAAGATGGGATGCAATGGTTTTTGTTTTAAAACTTACTGAGAATACTCTTTTGTATAGAAGATTTTTCAATAATTATATATAAACTTTTATTTTTATCAAAGTACTATATTTTTTATCAGTTTTTAAAGGATGGACTATTCACTGGATGGACCTGCCCTGCCTTGCCTGCCTGCCTGCCCTACCCTTAAAAAACAAAATACGATGAATTGCTAGTGTAAATATTATGGAACGCGGGAAGTATATCTCCCTATGAGTACGTTCTGTCAGCCTATCCTACAAAATAAACGAGAAAAAGTTAAATCAAAAAGTTTTTGAGTGAATTGAAGTCACTTTACACCAGAGTAGAGCCACATTATGTACAAAAATAAAAAATGAAATAAGAAACTACAAACACACTTTCGCTCCATTTAATGTTCTTAAATTTATGTTTAGTAAAGAGTACCACACTCACTTCATCAATATCACCCTTACGCGGTTAGTAATGCGTTATCTAAACTTTGATGGATGATCTTGGCAAAACTGATGTTTCAGTCAACGTTAACAGTGAGATGTATGCCTTTACTAATGTATGTAGTACTCCACCACCGCTTGGACACCACTACCATAATATACATATAAATAAATACCTCCCTCGAATTACTATCACTTACGTCTTTTAGTGAACACTGCATTAAAATCAAAAATCTCAGCGTACATCGGTGTGAAGCTGGAAGAGAACCCACAACCGTCGCGTTAAAGTCACACTCTTGTACCCCTGATACAATTTTACGATGAATATATATTTTATTATAATTATCTATTTATCATTAATATTTATATACTGCACTTCGATGGCCTTTATTATTTAATGTACTCCTCTTCCTCTCCTCCCTATAAACATAAGTATGACAAAAACTTTTCGATCGAACATATTATCAAAATTAAATGAATACATAGAATCACTTCCCCATGGTTATAAAACTTTACGGGTTTTCAATAGAAAAAAAATAACGGTTCTCTTTTAAAACAATCGATTGTCCGAAAACTACTCATTCATTATTTACCAAGGACTGAGAAAGGAAACGAGCTAAAACATTAAAGGCGATATATCGAACGTGTATTGTTTTATAACATTAAATTGTATGTTTTTGTATTAGGTCATACTTAAAAGGTTTTTAAAATAATTGAGTTTGTCTCACCCTCACCCACACCCCTCACAATCGTAAAAACAAAATCAATATATATTTTTTTGCTTTTTAACTTCAGGCTGTATCCTGCATATAGCAAGGTAGGTAGAAGGAATCTTGCAAACTCCGTTTCGCACTGATTTCTGGAGGTACTGCGCGTTGAGTAGCGGAACCTAACGCCGCGCTTTGATTCGTTACAAAGCAAGAAAATGAAATTATTAAATATTATTATTTCATTGAGAAGGAATAGAATTCATGACCATCACGTTTACGGTGGCACGCCTCGGCCTAGGTAATGGATGACGGTAGTCTTTGCTACATCACTCACACACAGGTCACTTTATGAGGGAAGTAACTTTTTGTCTTTTGTCTGTCAAAAAAAAACTATGGAAATTAGAGAAAGGAGAGCTTAACGTATTGTTCCGTCTGCTTAAGAGTTTCTATACATATCTATTTATTTTCTCTTCGTACTAACAAACTTGCGTGTGTATGGACACGATTATTAAATCGATTATTGATAGCATGCTAGGTACTGCTGGTCCGTACAACTAATTAACTTTTTTTAGCTTCAAGCTGTATTCTGCACATAACAGATTAGGCCGTCAGAATCTAGGAACCTAGTGTTAAGACACTCGGATCCAGATTAACAAGTACGTTCCCCATTTTCCGCTGATTCTGGATTCATTGTGTGTTGAGAAGCGGAATTTAACGCCGCGGCTTGTCTCGACTCCAGAGCGAAGAAATGAAAAAAAATATTTTCTCAAGTGGGAATAAAACCCACATCTTGTTGCGTTTACACTGTAAACGCGCCACAGGTGGTAGGCCTCACAAACTAACTGTTTAAAATATAAAAAATAAATAAGATACAATAATACGAAAATAATTTGTTTTTTTTACTCAACTCTACAGTATCTAAATCGAAGCAATCTAACGACAATTTAATTTGTTCACACGAAATTTAACACGTTATAAGTATAGAGCTGGACGTGCTAAAGTATAGTTGAAGATACTTCTCTATCGTTTTGCTTTTTTGATGTTTCTTTATATTACGACATACTCATATACGCGTGCCATCATTATATATGACGGTAAGTTAATCTTTATATTTATGTATAGTGTTAAGTATAATTTTTCTGCCTAATTTACTTTTCTTTTCTACATCAGCACCATATCCCGCACGTAGCAGGGTAGGTGGAGAGACTCTAGTGTTAATACATTCCGTTCTCCACTTTCTGCCGAATTCTAGAGCCAATGCGTGTAGTAGTGGAACTCATGATATTTTAAACCTAGTTTAAAAATAAAATTGTTAGTAACATTTCTGTTATTTCCAAATTTTTAATATAACGAAATTTCTAGGCCAGTATCATAATAATTATAGTTTGTCGTTATCATCGTTTATTTATTAGTGGATTAAAACTACATTTCACTCAAACGAAGCACATCAATCACATCTGACAGTCGACCTTCCCTTATACATCGCGGTGTATTAACCTCATTACACGTTCTTACTTCAATTATTTAGACAAAGGGCGACACTAATTCTAATATTGATGTTTGGATATGACATATTGATTTATTAATATCAAGTTGATCATATTGTGGTGTCTGCGTGATTGGTTCAGTTGCAGACAAAATAATACGACTATTTGTTTAAGCGTCTCGTTTTGTCCCGCACACATTAGGCAGAGGGAAACCTAATGTTGTGACACTCCGATCTTTAATTCTCACCGCATTCTGAAGTTATTGCGTGTTGAGTGATGTATCTCAACGCTAAGCTTTGCCTTAACACCAGAGCCAAGAAATGAAAATATTAAATATTTAATTTTCCCGAGCGTGAAGTGGGAATTGAACCCACAACCTGATGAATTTACAGGCACAATTTTGTGTTCCTTAACTAGGACTAGCCTCAATTGGAGTGAACTGGACTATTTGCTCTTATGATTTATTTATATCATGATGTAATAATGTTGATTAAATCTTATGATCTTAATGATTTCATAATTTACTAACAAACTTTTGTTTTATAAAAACGTGGCGTTGGGCTATGCCACCAAATACGACATGTGTGGAAATTGAGCAGTAAGTGGACAGACGGAAGAAGGAGACTCTCTTAATCTGAATACCCCTTATATTTGCAATATGCCTTAACATACAAAAAAACGGAATGTAGTTTGAGACTTTTGTAGCGCAGGGGCACAAGCGTGTGACTGTAACGCGACGGTTGTAGGTTTGATCGCCACTCACGGAAATGAATATATATTTAAAAATAAATTAAATCAGATTCACACTGTATCCCGCATACAGCAGAGTAGGTAGAGGGAACCTAGTGCTAAGACACTCCGTTCCCCACTTTCCGCCGAGTTCTGAAGGCATTGCGTGTTGAGTCGCGAAACTCGGACACCAGAGCGAAGAAATTAAAATATAAGTTTAGAATTAGAAAAAGAAAAAATACTTATTTTGAAAACGCATAAAAATTTCAACGTTGCGGGACTCGAGCCCGCGCCTTCTGGAAACCGACCAAACGAAACATTCGCTCTGACCTCTAAACCATACGTTGTCTACTATATTGCAAATAAATAATTATTGTAAGGCAATTAAGACATAATGATTCTCTACTATTTTATAAAGTTCCAAACGGCACCACGACTTGCTGCGGGCAATGACGTTTATCATTAGGCAAGCTTTTTTTTGTTTTTTGAAAAGAAAATACCGTTGATTAGAAACGTTGTCTTCTGATATTGCCATTCACCGCCATACTGTTGTGGCGATGATTTTATTTCATTAGTAGTTTCATCAGTCAAAAAGGAATAAAATCAATTAAATATAAAACAATAGTCTGTGGGACGACATTGGAATAAATGGAAAAAAAATGACATTTTGCATACCAGTATATAGGTATGAAATTCAAGAGTTCAATACGAGGATTTCAAAAAAGTATATCATGATTATTTACCATAATCCTAACAATAAAAAAATATTTATAAAAACAAAAACCAACTGCATAAAACTAAAAATGAAATAAACAAGCCTAATAGTTTATTAGGATTAACAGTCGGGACCTTTAAGTAATTCTTCAATTCATAAAATCTTTACCAGGCGTAGAAAACAAACAGTATACTCATATTTGTTACAAATTTTATAGTAATTTCATAGAAATATCCAAAAAAGCGAAGGAAAATTTCAAAGCTACTCATTGTATAACAAGTCTAAGAGCTCAAGGCTGTTAAGTTATATGTTCTCATTCTACGTTGAAATTTCTATACGGTTGTTACGAATTTTACAACCAAAAAGTTATTACAAAATGTAATCAGTTACCGAGAGAGGACACCATTTTCTTAGTTATTTTTACATGTATAAAATGACAAAAGTATTAGTAGTAAGCCCGACTTCAAGAGGCAATATTGAGCCAGCAAAAATTAATATAATAAAATATATAATAGAATATATAAAAATATTACACTCCATTTCTATAGAAACTTTAATTACGCCCAATTTGAAACTCCTCCGATTGCATTTTTTTTTAAATGAGTAAATAGTTTTTTTTAGAGGTCAGTCATGGCACGAGTGTACAAGCGTGTTACTATAAATACGTTGTGTTGTGTTGTGGGTTCGATCCTTACTCCAGGAAATGAAATATTTAATATTTTCATTTTCTTCACTTTGGTGTCGAAGCAAAGCTCGATTGCCACCTTCAACATCAACACGCAATGCTTTCATGGATCGGAGGAAAATAGGTAATTATCTCAACACAAGGTGCCCACTTTGCTGTGAGTGTCAAACTACTATATTTTACACATCAATACTATATTTTACTTTATTTTATGCTAGAGCTAGGACCGAATGGCACTAAGTTGGTATCTTGTCGGCATCAGACACCAGATAGTGACGAACGACCGAAACTTGGTAAAACGTTAGTCACGCTCGTGCGATACCGTTTCTTTGCTAACTACCGTTTAAATCGATCGTTAAAAGTAATTTTATCGGTAAACTTTGTACTCGAATAAATTATAAATTCATCAAGATTTTTTATTTTTAATATATTGAAATTTATGCATTTTTCCTTCAATTCTTATACTCTATTATCTTTATATTTTGAGTGTTTTATGAGTCTTGAGGGGTTTTATGAAAATATCCATCAATAAATACGTGTGACCCAAGTGTAAGCTAAAAGGTCCTTTTTGAAATTTACTTTAGCGTCCACCTGTCATACACTCTCACTTTCACTATGTGATCCTACGCCACCTTCCTTTTTTACTCAATTTTTTAGAAAAACAATAATTAGATAACGCTCGTGGCACTGCGCCATGAAGCCCTCATAATGCTAGCTCATATAATAATTTCCAGTACGTAAAATAGATTTTTCTAGTAACTCATTTATTTATAAAAAAATCTGTTGTGATTTAATTGAATAATCAAGATTAATGATCAATATCGTTAATCATTTAGCAAATTATTGTAATTAGTTTTGCTAGAAAAATATAATTAGAATTGCTTCTAAAGTGTACGTGTAAGACTCAATGAGAAATAAATTGATTCATTTGCGTATTTAATATATAATATTTTATCGTCATTTCGATGTTTTCGGTTTTATTAGATATTAAATGTATGTAGTATGTGTATGTACATTTCTTCACATGCACAACCATGTGATTGTAAGCGTGATAGATTGTGGGTTCGATTCCCATTGGGGGGAATTTATTATATACGGTCCGGTGTCAAGGCAAAAACGCGTCGTTGACTTCCGCCAATTAACGCAAAGAACTTTTTTAGTTAAAA
The DNA here is from genome assembly GCA_917862395.2 of Heliconius sara. Lineage (NCBI taxonomy): Eukaryota > Metazoa > Arthropoda > Insecta > Lepidoptera > Nymphalidae > Heliconius > Heliconius sara. Next base: position 4,479,043 of record OU860787.2, on the reverse strand, counting down.
TAATATATATTGTAAACAAATGTACACATACAACATATTAAGTATAAATAAACTCTTTATTGGATGTAATATATTGTGCGTCTTTTTCCTTTTAAAAGGCGAAAACGATATTGGTTCATTTATTCAAACGTGCAGACCGTTTCTTTGTTTCTAAGATTCTTTGAATTAAATTTTATTACAAATTTTCTTTTTTAGAAAGTCTTTTTTTACTTTAGTTTTAAGACATTTCTTACCCAATACCCGCCGCGCTTCGTACTCGCTTACCGAGGCTTCTGTGTAAAGTACCATCCGTGTTTAAGTTGACAAACTTAAGTTTGCGCGCACATGCATTCATTTTGTATGAAATTAAGTACAAATAAAAATTATGTTCTAAATTCTGACTACGTCATAAATTTTATATAAATTGTAGGTATACGGTAATTACCATATAGGTTTTGATTACGCACCGAATTTTATACATAATGTTGCAAAAGCGATGTGTATCTTAGACTGAGAATCTTGTTTTATGCTCCAAGAAATCATATATAATAAAAGTTTCAGCTTGATACCTCCACGTGATCTCAAGATAAATGATATTACCAGACATGCAGACGGATTACAAATTGATCTTATAAGGGTACCGCTTTTACCTTTTGCAATACAAAACCTTAAAAACCAAAATAAAGGTCACGATTCGTAATTAATTATAAATATCGTTATTAAACAATTTGAAATATCTAAAACCTTGAATAGAATTACTTTAAGAAACAATTACACCTTATTATACAAAGCTTGTGGGCGTGTTGAGACAGTAATGATCAGTAACTGTCAATTGTGACAGCACTTAGTCTTTAATATTGTTAAATTGTTGAAGAATATATAAAATAATGTTCAATGTTTCTTACATTAGTAGATCCGCGATGACCTCACATCTGGTAAAATGGAAGATGACGAAAATAAATCTATGGAAGTCATTAACTATAGGTTAACTAAACATTTAAGTCCAAATTCAAAAATTACTTTATATAAGAGGCCAGTTGAGACATAAGTTTGACTATAAACGCTATATAACGCTTTTGGGTTTGACTCTTATTTAAGGAAATTAAATATTTAATATTTTCATTTTCTTGCTCTGATAACGAATCAAAGCGGAAGTGTCTTAATGGGAACTGATTGTCTGATTGTTTGTTTAGTTTTATTAATTATTTTACGATTATTTTGAACATAGTTTCACTTATATACTTGTTGACTCACCACAGTAACCGATATTAGTTGAATATTGAAAGTAAAAATCAGAAAATGCAAATATTATATACTGTCACTGTTTGTTTTTTACTTAACGGATAAATTTATTGTAACAATGAAATCCTTTTTATTTTATTATATTCGATGAACATCTCGATTCTCGACACCGAAAGATTTTTTATTTTGCATAGTGTAGAATCACTATATAATACAGGTAGGCATGAGTAACGTAGTGATAGAACAGAATGATTTATCCTTCTCTTCTTTACTTTTTGATTATTTCCAAGGTAGTGCGCTAGTAGGCGGAAATGAATACTGAAATTTTTTACCGCATTATCATTGAAGTCACAGATATTTTGAATACAGGCAAGTAGTTTGAAAGATGCCTTCATTTCAATCTACTGTTAATTAATATTAATGTAAATCATCGTACAATGGAAAAGTAGCACAAGATCTATTTGAATTATAGAACTGTCCCGCAGTATAGCCTAGTGCTAGGACACTCCTCTCCTCACTTTTCGCGAATTCTGATGGCGTCTTAAGTAGTGGAACTAAACGCTGCGCTTTGCCCCTACATGAGAGCGAAGAAATGCATGCATTCCATTTTGCTCGAGTGGAAATCGAATCTTTAATATATCGCGTATACAGTCAGATGCTTGTGCCCCTACACCACGACTGGCTTCGTGTATCTATAATAAATTAATATGTGCCATGAAAACTGCGTTCTTCATAAAAAATATTCAATTATGTAAAATAAGTGCAACTCAAGGGAGTATTGACTGGACGGTGCAAACAGCGTTAACCAACGTTCGATGCGCACAATTTGCTGCCTTTCGAGTACTCCAATATGAGGTCTGTAGTTTTGAAATGTTTACTTCGACGTTAAAAAGGTCAACATATTTTAGAAGCAGTATGAATAAATGCTTTCTACTATATATTTTATTTTGAGTTACTTATTTTTTTTCTTTTATTCGGGTCACGTAACGTTCATACAAAATGGTATATCGTATTGGTACCTAGTACGGCGACATATGTTAAAGTCATATGTGGTTCTAATTTATAAGTATTTGTATAAAAAATGTTATTAAGCAGTTGCTATAATATGCGGTCAGTTGTGACGCAGGGGTACAAGTTTGTGTGTGTGTATGTGTTGTGGGTTCGATTCTCACTTGAGGAAATTTATATTTTTATTTCTTCGGTCTGGTGTCGAGGCAAAGTGCGGCGCTTCCGCCACTCAAGACGCAACACCTTTAGAATTCGATGGAAAACGGGGAACGGAGTGTCTCAACACTACGTTTTCTCTGCAAACCCTGCTGTGTGCGAGATACAGCGTGAAGCTGAACAATAACGGTCCTTTGCTCATTTGGGCACAAAATGTAAACAAGCTCAAAATTCTCCTACAAATTAGAGAAAAACGAATGAATAAGCACTCCGTGGAATAATGCTCGTTCAGAAATGAATTAGCAATCACTCGGAGTATTTAATTTAATAACTTATTTTTTCAAATGGAAAAATGGAGTTCGAGATTAAGTTATGTAAGTGCTCAGTGATCGTAATAATAGGTTTAGCGTGCCTGCATTTAGTAGGACAGGTAGAGAAACCTAGTGCAAAGTATAGCGTTTTCAACTTTCAGCAGATTTTTTTTACGCATGTCGTGTTGAGTGGCTGAGATCAACGCCGCGCTTTGTATCAAACTTAAGCCAATATTTAAAAATTTAAGGCTTTATTGCTAAGATTTTTTTACTTATTACTCTTATAAAGAATAAATTTAATGAAAAAAATCTTACAATCAGACGAAATACGTAATGCGCTAAAATATCTCAGTCATGTAAAAACATAAGCTCCTTATAGAAAGAAAGATTTATGTATATAATATTTGTTTTTCATCATAAGGATAGATTTGAATATTGATACAAGATATGTTGTTTGATTGAATAACGGCATCAAAAGCAAATATCACAACGTAAAGTATAATATTATATTAGTAATATCTCAGGATATTCGACGTACAACACGCGATGTATGTAGCTCGAATCAATATGTTAGTATTGGAAATAGGTAAATACTCGTTAGAATATTTCGTCTTTAGATGTTCTTTATTTGCTTTTACGCATGATAGATACTAGAACCTAATGCTAAGAGAAAGGAAAATAAGACAGAGGAGAACGGAGTGTCCCAACACTATGATTCCGGTGTTCCTCTTCTATGTCCAGGATACACTATGAAATTAAAATATTTCCATTAAAAAATATTTCAATATAATCATTTAACTAAGTGGGAATCGGCGTATAATTAAATTGGAACTGATCGCTGTTTGTATATGGAAGATATATAAATTTGTCGAGTTAAGATGATTTGGTAACTGGGTTAATCCAGATAAGCCTGAAACTAAAATTTTCTGAAAATTTTGAAAAACGTTACATTATTTAGTTTATTAGATCTTATGCAACATAAAAAAATTATGAAAAAATAATTAAGTGTAAGGCTTTTGGCATTTTTTCTGTTTGATTCAATCAAAGCAATTGCTACCCTTCTGCAAAAGCCAAGATGATCCAGTTTTCCATGATTTATTTCATATAACTGCCATGCATTATGTTCGGCAACATCAATCATGTGTGTGAGCAAGGGCATGTACCATTTCTTACCTCGTATACCAATTCGGTAATGTGAAATATTTTCATCAGACCGATCCACTCCTCCCATATATTTGTTATAGATGGACACCATATGACAATGTTTCTCTTTTCACTTTGTGAGAAGCGTTTGGCAGATTGCTTAGGATTTATTCCTACAGCATTAGAAGCAATACTGAATATATTATTGTCATGCCATTTAGCAATAATGAACGTGTTGTCATGTGTCGTTCTGTAATCGACAGCACCACGTTCCTTTTTTTTCAGTAACTTCGATGTAATCAGAGGACAACTAGATGTCCTGTTTTCTCGAACTGTCCCAGTGCAACGAAGGCCTTTCTTTGTTATCTCTTCTAGCAAGGGCGTCCCAGTAAAAAAATTATCAAAAACTACGTGGTAAGGAAGGTCGAAGCCACGTGAAATCAGCACATCGCAAAAAGTGAGAACAACGCTTGCACCCAGCCCCAATTCTTTATAAATTGGATTGCACATAGTTGTAGCACCTTGGTATGGTTCCATCCATAAAACATACCCTAACCGTGTAGCACCAACCCAAGCTTTGAACCCGTACCTAATAGGTTTACCTTTTATGTGCTGTTTGCAGCCATGTCTACCATAGTAGGGGATCATGGCCTCATCTACACTGTAATGCTCTTCAAGAGGAGAAAACTCTAAGAACTTTTTATTTAGAAGTGTAACTAGGGGGCGTACTTTTGTGTATTTGTCTTGCAAATCCAGATTATCATTGACATGAAGGTGGCGAAAAATAAAGTCAAATCTATCCCTAGTCATAGCCGAGCTGATCAATTCATTCTTTGTATCAGGGGAGTTTTCCCAATACATTCTTGAGGGGGAGCCATGAATAACCACTAACCAACAATATGCCAATGAAACATTTCATATCTTCAGTGGTTATGTCTCCAGGCAAATTCTTTTTGACAGCATATTTATTGCTCTCTGACACCAACAACGAAATAACATCTTTATCTAAGAAGTTTTCAAACCACTCAATTGGGCGCTTATCTTGGCAAGCCTTGAACATCTGGCTAATTCACGGGATTTTTTGCCAAGTCCCGTTTTCTCCTAGCGTAGGTACGCCTACGTTTAGTTCGACCTGTAGAATCAGAAGGTTCTTCTTTTGTATCACTCACCATAATCTGCCCTTACTTAATCATTACTTCAGCCGGTTGAAGCAGAATGTTTCGTGGCAAATAATTCAAAGTTACATTATCTTCTTCACCCGAATCTTCGTCAGTGAGACAGTCAGGATCAACAGGAGGAGATAGAATACATATCAGTCGTTCTCTATAATCTTCTTCATTATCAGAAACATTTTCTAAAGCATCTAAAATTTCATGCGCAGCTAACGGTCTGTAAAGAAAAAGTTGTATTATTGTACTAAAATCACGTATATTATCCTACTGTCCTATATATAGTACGCTAGTATTTGTAACAAGTTATACGTAATTTATTAATATTATTTTGCTAGAATATTTATTTAGTACAAAAGTTAAGGTTATCAACTCGATATTAACACAGAAAAAAACAACTCACGAGTAAAATATAACTTTTTATACATACCTGTCATTTGCCATGTCTGCAACGCACTTTTATTACACACTTATAAGGTAAAATACAAGGTAAAAACTGTTAAAATAACTGTCTTTTTATTTTTTCTAATAAAGCTGACACGTTTCTTACTGCAAATCATAAGACTAAATAATCTTAGATAAAGAGGGTATTCTGATATTTTTATTTCTACTGTCCTAAATATAGGACAGTAGGCTTATCTGGGTTAACAAAACCCAAAAAAAATGTCTGCTTGTTTTTTTTTATATGTGCTTGTACCCAAATCTTAGAAACAATGAACCAGTTTAAATATTTTTATTATTATATTTTGGTAAATTTCTTTTAATATTTAGCATCTACGTCTACGTCTAGAGTGTACGAAGCCGCGATCGGGTCGCTAGTATATATATATATATATATATATATATATATATATATAATATTATTTATATATATAATATTATATATATATATATATATATATTAAATATTATTATATATATATAATATTTAATATATATATATATATATATATATATATATATATATATATATAATATATTATATATATATATATATATATATATATATATAAAAGGACTTGTAGTATATAAATTTTGAACCTCTAGAAGAATGTAGCCGTAAACATAACATTGAGGCGCAGAGGGCAGCGTGTGACTGTGCACGCAACGATTAAGTACAATGTGGACTTCGAGGCAATAACTTAATATTTTCAAATCCTCGTTCTGGTAACAAGATAAACCTCAGTTTTGAGTTCCGCTACTCAACATGCAATATCTCGATATGCCGTCATGTGAGGCAAAATGTTATTTAAAATTGAAAAACAAATATATATGACTATCTCGTCACTCGGTTTCTCTACTTGTTTATTGATATTTATTTAAAATATTTCACATTCACCAGGGGCCTTACTCTTGAAAGTAATTTCAATCACATTTTGACGTCCAACGTTGTCCAATGTAATCCTGCGGCGACGTTATTTTGGTACTCTTGAAACCAACATTCTCAAAGTCGGATTACTATTCTTTTGACTAATCCTAACGCCGTTATAACTGACAGTTAGTGTTGTGCACTTTATACCGATAAATCTGCGATACATAATAACCATTCATTACTCATTGAAATAATTTATTAAAATGCACATTTTTCGCAAAAACAATAATTATAAATCATATTTATTTTGTTTTACTTAAAAAACAATGAAATCTTTGAAGTCGTCCTAAAAAAATGGATATATTTTATCTGTATGTCTAATTATTTAGAATGTTTTGTCAAAAAAAGCATTTGACATATGAATTTGTTTATTATGTTAATGCTTATGTTATCAGTTATAATAAATATATTTCTACAATCGATGTGCATTTAGCCTATAACTAAACGTAAAAGAAGGTTGAAATGTAAAATTAAGTAAAGTATAACAAAATAACGAAGGTTAAATGCTTTCGAAGTTCACGCGAAAACTAATGATTGTTTTTATTTGAAAGAAACATACATAAATTTTTATGTTAATGGATAACGCTTAAATGTGCATATTTAAAGAAAGAATTGTGATTAGTCTATTATGTTTATAAAAGTGATTAAAATAAAAGTATTAATAAAAAAATGCTTTACTACTGAATGTCTTTTTATTATAATAAGAATATTTATATGTACCATTATCATATTATGTATAATATCATAAAGCTTAAAGCTATACATAAGCGTCATAAATAAGTACGTAAAAGTTGGTTAATTTTTAATTTGCAAGAAAGACCAAAAGACAAACTTTTTTCTTTACCTATAAAAAAAACTAAAAATAACATATAGTGTAATGGTTTGCTTCTATTTTCTTCTTGTTGTATATATAATATTTTGTTTTAAATGCCAATTATGTAATTAAACAATAATTAAAACATACATCTTTATTGGTAATTTTAAAAATACAAGTGCAACACAAAACTATCTCTAAATAATTAAATCATTCTTTTTAAAATAAGTTAAATAAGATAATTTACATATTGATACATCTGAAACATTACTCTTTAGCATGAGGTTCATATATCTAATTACAAATTTTCTAAAAACACTGTATTGCACAAAGCTAATACATTCAACCAAATTTGTACTTATTTAAAGTATAAAGATATTGTTATTTGTTATATCAAACATTTATATATACATACATTATTCATACATAAATACATACATAGATATTATATATACATTTATATAGAGATACAATTATAAACATATATACAAATACTTGATACTTAAAAAAATTTATGACATATCCAGGAAATCTATTAAACTCTGACCAATCACTCATACTTTTAAGCATTTTTGTAAAGTTTTGATAAATTCAAAATGATTTATTTGGAAAGCTAATATAGTTTATTTCATTATTATTTAATTTGTTTCATTAAATTAAACAATATAGTACAGTAGAATATAATTTTGTTACACATAAGTACATATTTACTCGGTAATTGAATCAATCAATTAAATATTAATAATATTTTATACAAGTTTATAAGAAAATTCTCTGTCTTACTGTATTGCTCAACTATTTTCAACTTTAAAAGTAATTTTTATTGTATAACAAACATTCTTAGACAATACTTTAATATTAAAATAAAAATATACAAATTTATTTATAAAAAGATTTATATAACTTGTGGACCTATTTTCTGTTTCTTTCCTTAATTTTATAGCTATTATATGTTTTTACTACCTTTCAGTCAGCTGTAATATTTGGAGACTTCTACTTCTTCTACCTCCAAGTGTTCCAACTCATTTCTAGATAATACTTTAACACATATGTTGTCACTTGCAATATGTGTTATTTATTTGCAATGCTGCACCCTGTGTTTCCATTTGTGAACATTTTTGTTTATTAAGGTTGAGCAGAAATGTGAATTTTGGCGAAATATTCTTGTAAAGTTCGTGTAAGCATCTACATCTAGAGGTCATCTCAACTATCAAACTTATCCACTTTTGGGCCAAAATATGGTCGCCTATAAAATGATAGTATAATTACTATTCTTGCTATTGTAGTTTATAAAATATTTAAGTACCAACTACTATATTGGTATATTGCTACTGAATCATATATTGGTAGTTATTTAATATGTATTTTTACAAAGCAAATGCTCATTCCAATTAGAACTTCAAAAGTCCACTGATAATATATTTAAATACATTTGAAAAATAAACACTCAGTGATTTTGCTTAGCACTTTAATCAGCAGTTACTATTACATATGTATTTCCTTAGATTAATACTTAACTTACTTAGTATATGTAAGTTACAGTCATTAATTTCGTTTTAAATTTTTGGACTTTATGTGACGAATTTCACTTATTTCTTCGTATCACCTCTATAACAGAATTTTTCATTAAGGCAGTCGGTAGTTTTCAGTTTTCGTTAAAATTCGCGAATCGACGCATGTTTCGTTGTTTTTAAGGTCTAATTTATACGTTTTCTTCAAAACACAGTCCATAGTCCGCACTAAACGTGCAATTTTTTTGCCGTTTTCACGAGAAAAATAACAAATTAATTTCTAAAAAGGTACACTTTAGCTATTGACTAAATTCCTAATTCCACTTCTAGTTTTGCTGTCATTTTAGCTGTCAAAAACGCGTCAAGAGTACCAAATATCACAATTCTAACGAATTTTACAACAATTTTTAGTTAACGCAACCGTCAACTAGCGGGCGGTAGTGGACTTAGCAATTGATTGCTTTCAAGAGTACGAAATGACATTTATTGACGATTGATCATTGAATATTGTCGTCAAGAGTAAGGCCCCAGATAGTGTAGTCGGCTTTCATAAAAGATTAGGAAAATGAGAGGTGCTCGAATGGAACTGCATATGAAAAGATAAAAAGATAAATTCATTCATAACTTGCTTTACGTAAATTAAATACTTACATGATATTTAAAAATATTTTTAAAAAGTTTAAGTATCTATGTCGTACTCATTAAATTTAACGAAGTAACTATTTAATATTTTTTAGGAAAAGTATGAAATTTTGAACGTAGCGGTATTTGAATCCGCGCCTCTTGGAGACTATCGAAGCGCTCTGCCCACTAAGCCACACGTTATTAATTGTTGAATAACAATATAACAAATAGATGCAACCATTCATGCGGAATTAGAACTTCCTTTGATTGTATGTATTGAACAGAAACTAGTTCTTATATACGACTGCGCCATAAGACTATGTGAAGCTATATGTTCGAGCATACTAAATACCACAATATAAAAGCCTTAACAAATTTACACGAAGAATCATTATTATTACGTAAAAAATTTTCTTTATATCTATTAAATTGATGCTGTCGCACGCTAGATAGCGACTGTAGTAACCGCGACGGTTGTGAGCTCGATTCCCACTAGGGGGGAAAGTTTCAATCCCTCACTATGGTAAATGGGCAAACCGTTCCACCATTCAAAACGCAATGCCTCGATCTAGAATGGGGAACGGATGGTCTTAATACTAGGTTTCCTCTGCCTTTACGCGGAATAAAGCAGAAGCTAAAAATATCAAAAAAAATAATATAACATAATATATTCAGTTAAATCTGAGCTTAAGCGAACACGTGTATATTATATTTATGAAGCCTGCCTACTCTACTCTACGTAAAGAAGTTATAATTTAGAAAATAAAAATTAGGTCAGAATTAAAACTAGTTTTTAATTTGACTGCAGCTGTTGCACTGAATAGGTAAAGTTAAAGCAGTAAATTTAGAAGATTTAACAGTGACTAAGGACTATATTGTCCGTTCAGTCTAATTAACAATTATCCTCTTATACTACGATGAGCTCTCTTCTTTATTGTACGTGTACTGTACGTTCATTAGAAACACAATATCTAATTAGATTTTGATCTAAACACATCTGTCTAGAGTTTAATAATATATACTATTGTGTTGAACATAATGGCGTTTTTTGTACTAGTACGAGTATATACATATCATTTATTTTTTATTATTTTAGTTTCATACTGTATCCCGCACGGGGCAGGGTTGGCAGAGGGAGCGTAGTGTTAAGATACTCCGGCCCCAACTTTCCGCTGAATTCTGGCGGAGTGATGGAATTCAAGGCCTCACTTTGCCTTGACACCAGAGCAAAGAAATTAAATTATTAGTAAATAATAGTTCAATTCTCAGAATGGGAATCAAACTCTCAAACGTCGCCATTGCATAGTTACATATTTATGCCACTGCCCCAGAATGGGGTGTAGAAAAATATATTTAAAAAAATAATATTTTGCCAGAATGACGGTTAAGACGCAATATCTCAAAAAAAAGATAAAAAATGGAGAGCAAAATGTCTCAACATTTCATTTTTCTTGCCAAAACATGTAATTCTTGTCTGTGCGAGCAGCTGACATCACGAAGTATGAAATTATAAAATTTTGTTTACTTTCTTTTAAACAAAACATGGCCTTACGCGGTACTTGCAGTTGACGTGTCCATTGCACGCAGCGAAGATTATTGTAGAAATGTAGGTACTTCTTGTTCTAATTAAACACAAAGAGGAAAAATATTTAT
>OU860787.2:4415908-4467561 GCA_917862395.2 Heliconius sara | reverse complement strand
TCAATATATGTAAAAATAAGGTGAATCAAAGTAAAAATGGTTTTCCAGGAAAAAAACAATTTTAAATTATCTGGTGAAGGTTTTATGTGATATGACTCACTCTTATACAATCGCGTGTCGCTTATTCGTTCGTGTAGACTTAAGTTATAGCAAAATATAAAAATAGTACGGCACAATATTATTTATACGCCGCCGTGGCGTAGGGACACAAATGTGTCGCATCCCACTCAGGGTATTGAAATATTTTATGTTTTAATTTTCTCGCTTTGGTAATGAGGCAAAGCGCGGCGTTAAGCTCCACCACTTACATGCAATGCCTTAAGAATTCGGCGGAAAGTAAGGAACAAAAGGGTCTTGATTGAGAATGGTGTGTCGTTACATTAGGTTCTCAGGTTCCAGTGTAAAATTTATATTTGTAATATAAAAAACATATAAAAAATATATATTAGATATTTTGCTTATGAATAAATATAAAGAGTTTAATAGTAATGGAACCCATATCAAATGACGTCCTCGTCATTACAGTGACACCTATTACTACACTATAAGTAACTTATGCTAACAATAAGTAAACTGAGTTAATCCGTCAATTAGGCAGTTAAATATAAATTATAATATATTAATACGATCTTATACATTTCTAAATGATAATTATTGTGAAGCAAAACAGAATTCATTAAAAATAACTAAATTATTGAAAAACTGTCCGCAAAATACGAAAACTTTTGAAACGTCGCCTTAATTATGATAAATACTTGACTATTTATATTAATTAACATTCAAATGACTTGTGGCTTATTTCTTATTCTGCGCAAAACTCCGGCTTGTTTAATTATTGTTCAACTCGCTCAGTCTATGAATTTCATTTCAATTTCATAATTTTAAGTTTTTCATACAATATTTACAACTATTTAAATTTTACGTCTAGAAATTGATATGAAGTCTTGACGGATGAAATGTCTACTTTACTCGTAAAACTTTATAATAAAAAATCATAACCGGTCGTTGTCTATACATGGAAGATATATAAAAGAAACAATGTTATTGATTTTATTTAAAAACGTAATAGAACTAACAACAACGATTTCTGGCCGGTTTCCAGGAGGCGCAGGTTCGAGTCACGCTACGTTCAATCTTTTATACATATTCTAAATAAATATTTTTCTTTCCTAAGTGTGGAATAATACTTTAAAGCAATTATCATAAAAACATTTTTTTATTTTTTCTCTATTTGTTCTGTTTATCTGGGCGTTTGTTCATATTAAACTCAAAATTCGCTTAACTGTGTATGTAACATTTTAAATACCTAAAACGATATTCCTAATATACCAAAAACTAAAACTAAAAAAAATAAGTTTCACGCTGTATCCCGCACACACCAGGGAGTGTTAAGATACTCCGTTCCCCACTTTTCGCCAAGTTCTGGAGGCATTGCGTGTTGAGTGGCAAAACTCAACGCCGCGCTTTGCCTCAACACCAGTGCAATGAAATGAAAATATAAATGAGAATAAATATTTCATTTCGTCGAGTGGGGATCGAACCCACAACCAGTCGATTTTAGTCACACTTTGTGCCCCTGCGCCACGACTAGCCTCACCAAATATAAGTACAGTAGTATTTACACACTGTTAGTGACTTACGGTCGTCCACACAAAATGGATTGCTCTCACTGTCGCCCACGACTTACCTCTATTGATAGACCGCTCGTTAGCGGCTCTCCGATACTGAAATAAAAAGAGAAATCTATAGTTAAAATAAAATCCAAGTAAAAATAAAATCAGCTTTACGTTGTATCCCGCACACAGCAGGATTGGCAAAGGGAACCTAGTTCTTAACTTTGTTCCCCACTTTCCGCCAAATTTCCAGGGAAATGCGTGATGGAACACAACGCCGGGGCTTGGTCTTGGTGTCAGTGCGAAGAACTGAAAATATTAATAAATAATAATCCAATTCCCTCAAGTGGGGATCGAACCCACAACTGTCGCGTTACAGTCACATTGTTGTATCCCTGGGCCACAACGGGCTTTTTACTACAAAGTCGTGCTAAAGACATCCCAACCACAAACTACAAGCTGGAACTGGAAGCCAAACTCAAAAGGCTTTTTCCAGTAGTTACTTGGTTATACTTGGTTAAAATGTAATTTAAATAAAATGTGATTTAACTACATATTGACTACATTATCAGTTGTATCAATATCTACGAAGGTATATATTTTTTCAGATTCACGCTGTATCCCGCATATAACTAGTTAGGCAGAGGGATCCTAGTGTTAAGGACACTCCGAACACTTAACACATAATATACCACCGTATTTTGTGCTGAGCGGCGGAACTCAGCGCCACGCTATGACCTTTGATAATAAATGTTTTTCCTCTTTGTGTTTAATTAGAACAAGAAGTACCTACATTTCTTACAATCATCTTCGCTGCGTGCAATGGACACGTCAACTGCAAGTACCGCGTAAGGCCATGTTTTGTTTAAAAGAAATTAAACAACATTTTATAATTTCATACTTCGTGATGTCAGCTGCTCGCACAGACAAGAATTACATGTTCTGGCAAGAAGAGTTAAATGTTGAGATTTTTTGTTCTCCATTTTTTATCTTTTTTTTGAGATATTGCGTGTTGGATTTTCAACGTAGACTCGCGATATTAGTCTTAACCGTCATTGCGGCAAAATATTACTTTTTTAAATATAGAGGCCAGTCGTGGCGCAGCGGCACGAGGTGTGACTGCAAAATCGGCTGGTTGTGGGTTCGATCCCCACTCGAGGAGATGAAATATTTACTTAAATTTATATTTCCATTTCTTCGCTCTGGAGTCGAGACTAAGCGCGGCGTTGAATTCTGCCACTAAACACGCAATGCTTCCAGAATTTGGCAGAAAGTGGGGAACGGAGTGTCTTAACACTAGGTTCCCTCTGCCTACCCTGCTGTGTGCGGGATACTGCGTTTTGAATGGTGGAACGGCTTGCCCATTTACCATAGTGAGGGATTGAAAATTTACCCCCAGTGGGAATCGAAATGACAACCGTCGCGGTTACAGTCGCTATCTAGCGTGCGACAGCATCAATTTAATAGATATATAGAAAAATTTTTACGTAATAATAATGATTCTTCGTGTAAATTTGTTAAGGCTTTTATATTCTGGTATTTAGTATGCTCGAACATATAACTTCACATAGTCTTATGGCGCAGTCGTATATAAGAACTAGTTTCTGTTCAATACATACAATCAAAGGAAGTTCTAATCCCGCATGAATGGTTGCATCTATTTGTTATATTGTTATTCAACAATTAATAACGTGCTTAGTGCGCAGAGCGCTTCGATAGCCTCCAAGAGGCGCGGATTCAAATCCCGCTACGTTCAAAATTACATACTTTTCATAAAAAATATTTAATAGTTACTTCGTTAAATTTAATGAGTACGACGTAGATACTAAAACTTTTTCAAAATATTTTTAAATATCATGTAAGTATTTAATTTACGTAAAGCAAGTTATGAATGAATTTATCTTTTTATCTTTTCACAAGCAGTTCCATTCGAGCACCTCTCATTTTCCTAATCTTTTATGAAAGCCGACTACACTATCTGGTGAATGTGAAATATTACAAATAAATATCAAGAAACAAGTAAAGAAACCTAGTGACGAGATAGTCATATATATTTGTTTTTAAATTTTAAATAAAATTTTGCCTCACATGACGGCTGAAACGATTTTTTTTAGTTTCACGCTATATCATGCATATCGAGATATTGCATGTTGAGTAGCGGAACTCAACGCTGGAGCTTATCTTGTGACCAGAACGTAGATTTGAAAATATTATTTTATTGCCTCGAATTCCACGTTATACTTAATCGTTGCGTGCACAGTCACACGCTGCCCCCTGCGCCTCAAACGAGATATTTGGTGTAAAGAAAATATACGATGAGATGGAAGTGAGCCTCCAATCATCTAATATATATATATATATATATATATATATATATATATTTATATAGATACTAGCGACCCGATCGCGGCTTCGTACACTCTTTTGTCCCAAAATCTTATTTTTTTGGGTTTTGTTAATTACCAAACCATCTTAACTCGACAAATTTATATATCTTCCATATACGAACAGCGATCAGTTCCAATTTAATTATACGCCGATTTCCACTTAGTGAAATGATTATATTGAAATATTTTTTAAATGGAAATATTTTAATTTGATAGTGTATCCCGGACATAGCAGAGGAACACCGGAAACATAGTGTTGGGACACTCCGTTCTCCTCTGTCTTATTTTCCTTTCTCTTAGCATTAGGTTCTAGTATCTATCATGCGTAAAGCAAATAAAGAACATCCAAAGACGAAATATTCTAACGAGTATTTACCTATTTCCAATACTAACATATTGATTCGAGCTACGTACATCGCGCGTTGTACGTCGAATATCCTGAGATATTACTAATATAATATTATTTCTTACATTGTTATATTTACTTTTGATGCCGTTATTCAATCAAACAACATATCTTGTATCAATATTCAAATCTATCCTTATGATGAAAAACAAATATTATGTACATAAATCTTTCTTTCTATAAGAATCTTATGTTTTACATGACTGAGATATTTTAGCGCATTTCGTATTTCGTCTGATTGTAAGATTTTTTTTTATTAAATTCTTTATAAGAGTAATAAGTAAGAAAAATTTAGTTACAAAGCCTTAAATTTTTAAATATTGGCTTTAGTGTCGATATAAAACGCGGCGTTGATCTCCGCCACTCAACACGCCATGCGTAAGAAAATCTGCTGAAAGTTGAAAACGCTATACTTTGCACTAGGTTTCTCCTCTACCTGCCCTACTAAATGCAGGCACGCTAAACCTATTATTACGATCACTAGTGCTCAGTGCATAACTTAATCACGAACTCCATTTTTCCATTTGAAAAAATAAGTTATTAAATTAAATACTCCGAGTTTTTGATTGCTAATTCGTTTCTGAACGAGCATTATTCCACAGAGTGCTTATTCATTCGTTTTTCCCTAATTTGTAGGAGAATTTTGAGCTTGTTTACATTTTGTGCCCAAATGAGCAAAGGACCGTTATTGTTCAGCTTCACGCTGTATCTCGTGCACAGCAGGGTTTGCAGAGAATACTTAGTGTTGAGACACTCCGTTCTCCATTTTCCATCGAATTCTGGAGGCGTTGCGTGTTGAGTGGCGGAAGCGCCGCACTTTGCCTCGACACCAGACCGAAGAAATAAAAATATAAATTTCCTCAAGTGAGAATCGAACCCACTACACACACACACATACACAAACTTGTACCCCTGCGTCACAACTGACCGCATATTATACTGCTTAATAATTTTTTTATACAAATACTTATAAATTAAAACCACATATGACTTTAACATATGTCGCCGTACTAGGTACCAATACGATATACCATTTTGTATGAACGTTACGTGACTCGAATAAAAGAAAAAAAATAAGTAACTCAAAATAAAATATATAGTAGAAAGCATTTATTCATACTGCTTCTAAAATATGTTGACCTTTTTAAAGTCGAAGTAAACATTTCAAAACTACAGACCTCATATTGGAAGTACTCGAAAGGCAGCAAATTGTGCGCATCGAACGTTGGTTAACGCTGTTTGCACCGTCCAGTCAATACTGCCTTGATTTGCACTTATTTTACATAATTGAATATTTTTTATGACGAACGCAGTTTTCATGGCACATATTAATTTATTATAAATACACGAAGCCAGTCGTGGTGTAGGGGCACAAGCGTCTGACTGTATACGCGATATATTAAAGATTCCATTTCCACTCGAGCAAAATGAAATGCATGCATTTCTTCGCTCTGATGTAGGGGCAAAGCGCAGCGTTTAGTTCCATTACTTAAGACGCCATCAGAATTCGCGGAAAATGAGGAGCGGAGTGTCTTAGCACTAGGCTATACTGCGGGACAGTTCTATAATTCAAATAGATCTTGTGCTACTTTTCCATTGTATGATGATTTACATTAATATTAATTAACAGTAGATTGAAATGAAGGCATCTTTCAAAATACTTGCCTGTATTCAAAATATCTGTGACGTCAAAGATAATCGATAAAAAATTTCAGTGTTCATTTCCGCCTACTAGCGCACTACCTTGGAAATAATCAAAAAGTAAAGAAGAGAAGGATAAATCATTCTGTTCTATCACTACGTTACTCATGCCTACCTGTATTATATAGTGATTCTACACTATGCAAAATAAAAAATCTTTCGGTGTCGAGAATCGAGATGTTCATCGAATATAATAAAATAAAAAGGATTTCATTGTTACAATAAATTTATCCGTTAAGTAAAAAACAAACAGTGACAGTATATAATATTTGCATTTTCTGATTTTTACTTTCAATATTCAACTAATATCGGTTACTGTGGTGAGTCAACAAGTATATAAGTGAAACTATGTTCAAAATAATCGTAAAATAATTAATAAAACTAAACAAACAATCAGACAATCAGTTCCCATTAAGACACTTCCGCTTTGATTCGTTATCAGAGCAAGAAAATGAAAATATTAAATATTTAATTTCCTTAAATGAGAGTCAAACCCAAAAGCTATAGCGTTTATAGTCAAACTTATGTCTCAACTGGCCTCTTATATAAAGTTATTTTTGAATTTGGACTTAAATGTTTCGTTAACCTATAGTTAATGACTTCCATAGATTTATTTTCGTCATCTTCCATTTTACAAGAAATGAGGTCATCGCGGATCTACTAATGTAAGAAACATTGAACATCATTTTATATATTCTTCAACAATTTAACAATATTAGAGACTAAGTGCTGTCACAATTGACAGTTACTGATCATTACTGCCTCAACACGCCCACAAGCTTTATATAATACGATGTAATTGTTTCTCAAAATACTTCTATTCAAAGATTAGGTATTTCAAATTGTGTAATAACGATATTTATAATTTATTACGAATCGAGACCTTCATTTTGGTTTTTAAGGTTTTGTATTGCAAAAGGTAAAAGCGGTACCCTTATAAGATCAATTTGTAATCCGTCTGCATGTCCGTTAATATCATTTATCTTGAGATCACGTGGAGGTATCAAGCTGAAACTTTTATCATATATGGTTTCTTGGAGCGTAAAACAAGATTCTCGGTCTAAGATACACATCGCTTTTGCAACATTATGTATAAAATTCGGTGCGTAATCAAAACCTATATGGTAATCCCGTGGACCTACAATTTATATAAAATTTATCACGAAATAAGAGCTTAGAACTTAATTTTTATTTGTACTTAATTTCATACAAAATGAACGCATGTGCTCGCAAACTTAAGTTTGTTAACATGAACACGGACGGAACTTTCAACGGAAGACTCGGTGAGCGAGTACGAAGCGCGGCGGGTATTGGTTAAGAAACGTCTTAAAGCTAGAGTAAAAAAAGACTTTTTAAAAAAGAAAACTTCTAATAAAGAAATGGTCTGCACGTTTGAATAAATGAACCAATATCGTTTTCGCCTTTTGAAAGGAAAAAGACGCACAATATATAACATCCACAACGAGTTTATTTATACTTAATATATTGTATGCGTACATTTGTTTACAATATATATTATTTTAACTAATAAAGTTCCTTGCGTTAATTGGCGGAAGTCAACGACGCGTTTTTGCCTTGACACCGGACCGTATATAATAAATTCCCCTGAATGGGAATCGAACCCACAATCTGATTTAACTCACATGGTTGTGCCATGTGCATGTGAAGTAATGTACATACATATATTACGTATATTTAATATCTTATAATTCCTCAATCATTGAAATTACGATTACATACAATATATTAAATACTGAAATGATTCAATTACTTACGCATCGAGTCTCACACGTACACGTTAGGAGCAATTCAAATTGTATTTATCTAGCAATACTAATTATAATGATTAGCTAAATGATTAACGATATTGATCATTAATCTTGATTATTCAATTAAATCTCAACAGATTTTTTTATAAATAAATGAGTTACTAGAAAAATCTATTTTACGTACTGGAAATTATTATATGAGCTAGCATTATGAGGCCTTCGTGGCGCAGTGCCACGAGCGTTAACTAATTATTATTTTTCTAAAAAAATAAGTAAAAAAGGAAGGTGGCGTAGGATCACATAGTGAGAGTGAGAGTGAGAGTGTATGACAGGCGGACACCAAAGTGAATTTTAAAAGGGACCCTTTAGCTTACACTTGGGTCACACGTATTTATTGATAGATATTTTCATAAAACCCCTCAAGACTCATAAAACACTCAAAATATATAGATAATAAGAATTGAAGGAAAAATGCATAAATTTCAATATATTAAATTCAATATATAAAAAAATCTTGATGAATTTATAATTTATTCGAGTACAAAGTTTACCGATAAAAATACTTTTAACGATTGATGTAAACGGTAGTTAGCAAAGAAACGGTATCGCACGAGCGTGACTAACGTTCTTACCAAGTTTCGGTCGTTCGTCACTATCTGGTGTCTGATGCCGACAAGATACCAACTTAGTGCCACTCGGTCCTAGCTCTAGCATATAAAATATAGTATTGATGTGCTCGAGGTGAGTGTGTTATGTGCGTATAGAATAGGTTATAAAAACATGACAAAAAAATTATTATCAGCAATAAGACAACAGTTTTTTTAGCTTGACGCTCACAGCAAAGTGGGAACCTTGTGTTGAGATAATTTCCTATTTTCCCCCGATCCATGAAAGCATTGCGTGTTGAATGGTGGAAATCGAGCTTTGCTTCGACACCAGAGTGAAGAAAATGAAAATATTAAATATTTCATTTCCTGGAGTAAGGATCGAACCCACAACCTGTAGTATTTACAGTAACACGCTTGTACACCCGTGCCATGACTGGCCTTAAAAAAAAACTTTTTCCTCATTTACAAAAAAATGCAATCGGAGGAGTTTCAAATTGGGCGTAATTAAAGTTTCTATAGGGATGGAGTGTAATATTTTTATATATTCTATTATATATATTTCATTAGAAATCCATCATATAATTAAAATTGATCATATGACGTATTATGCGTTTGACATACACAAATTTTTGCTGGCTCAATATTGTCGGGCTTGAAGTCGGGCTTACTAATACTTTTGTTATTTTATACATGTAAAAATAACTAAGAAGATGGTGTCCTCTCTCGGTAACTGATTACATTTTGTAATAACTTTTTGGTTGTAAAATTCGTAACAACCGTATAGAAATTTCAACGTAGAATGAGAACATATAACTTAACAGCCTTGAGCTCTTAGACTTGTTATACAATGAGTAGCTTTGAAATTTTCCTTCGCTTTTTTGGATATTTTTATGAAATTACTATAAAATTTGTAACAAATATGAGTATACTGTTTGTTTTCTACGCCTGGTAAGGATTTTATTAATTGAAGAATTACTTAAAGGTCTGTTAATCCTAATAAACTATTAGGCTTGTTTATTTTATTTTTAGTTTTATGCAGTTGGTTTCTGTTTTTATTGTTAGGATTATGGTAAATACGCATGATATACTTTTTTGAAATCCTCGTATTGAGCTCTTGAATTTGATACCTATATACTGGTATTGAAAACATAATTTTTTTTTCATTAAGTCCAATGGCGTCTCACAGACTATTGTTTTATATTGTTTATATTTAATTGATTTTTTTCCTGTTTGATACTACTGATGAAATAAAATACTGTTAATAAAATCATCGCCACAACAGTATGGCGGTGAATGGCAATATCAGAAAACAACGTTTCTAATCAACGGTATTTTCTTTTCAAAAAACAAAAAAAAGCTTTCCTAATGATAAACGTCATTGGCCGCAGCAAATCGTGGTGTCGTTTGGAACTTTATAAAATAGTAGAGAATCATTATGTCTTAATTGCCTTACAATAATTATTTATTTGCAATATCTTGTCTTGTCTTGTCTACTACAAGGTATGGTTTCTAGGAGGCGCGGGTTCGAGTCCCGCAACGTTGAAATTTTTATACGTTTTCAAAATAAGTATTTTTTCTTTTTCTAATTCTATACTTATATTTTCATTTCTTCGTTCTGGTGTCCGAGTTCCGCGACTCAACACGCAATGCCTTCAGAACTCGGCGGAAAGTGGGGAACGGAGTGTCTTAACACTAGGTTCCCTCTACCTACTCTGCCGTATGCGGGATATAGCGTGAATCTGATTTAATTTAAAAAAATTAAAAAATAAATAAATTAGATTCACGCTATATCCCGCACACAGCAGGGTAGGCAGAGGGAACCTAGTGTTAAGACACTCCACTCCCCACTTTCTGCCGAATTTTGGAGGCATTGCGTGTTGAGTGGCAGAACTCAACGCCGCGCTTTGCCTAGATACCAGAGCGAAGAAATGGAAATATAAATTTAAGTAAATATTTCATCTCCTCGAGTGGGGATCGAACCCACAACCAGTCGGTTTTACAGTCACACTTTGTGCCACTGCGCCACGACTTTAAATATATATATAATTTATTTTTAAATATATATTCATTTCCGTGAGTTGCGATCGAACCTACAACCGTCGCGTTACAGTCACACGCTTGTGCCCCTGCGCTACAAAGGTCTCAAATTACATACCGTTTTTTTGTACGTTTTTAATTTTTTTTTGTATGTTTAAGCATATTGCAAATATAAGGGGTATTCAGATTAAAACAGTCTCCTTCTTCCGTCTGTCCACTTACTGCCCAATTTCCACACTTGTCGTATTTGGTGGCATAGCCCAACGCCACGTTTTTATAAAACAAAAGTTTGTTAGTAAATTATGAAATCATTAAGATCATAAGATTTAATTAACATTATTACATCATGATATAAATAAATCATAAGAGCAAATAGTCCAGTTCAGTCCAATTGAGGCTAGTCCTAGTTAAGGAACACAAAATGTACTGTAAATTCATCAGGTTGTGGGTTCGATTCCCACTTCACGCTCGGGAAAATTATATCTATACTAATATTATAAAGAGGTAAGATTTGTATTTTTGTATGTATGTATGTACGTATGTATGTATGTGTGTATGTTTGTAGAGTTTTCACACAAAAACTACTGGACGGATTTCAATATTTTTTTCACTATTAGAAAGCTGCATCTTCACTGACCAGCATAGGCTATATTACATTTTCAAAAAAAATAGGGATCCCTAATAAAAATGCAATAATGTAACTCAAGGTGAGAATAAAATGATCTTAACAATTCTATCATCGCGTGCGCTGTGAAAACTATTGATGATAGAACAAAACAATGTTCTACAGTATTGTAGAGCGCATCAATATCTATATAAAAGTCCGCGATAGCATATGTTTAACTACTGTAGTTATGACAATATAACCTTTTTTTTATATTTTATAAGTTAACAAAAGTGCCGACAATAATCAAACCATATTATTCATACCTCTGCATTAATCCTTATCCTATTAAATGATATTTTATTAAAGATAATTTCAATACCTGTAAAATACTTTTTAAATTAATAAAATCGGATATCCCATTCAAAAGATATTACAAATTTAAAAATATCAATCTAAAGAAAATCATGTAATAATAAAAAATGCGGAGTGTGTGCCGTGCGGCCTCGCGCATCGTGGCGAGTAACTCTGCGGGGTGAGGGGGAGGTGCATCGATATCACTACAATTATTAAGACAATCGATTAGATCTTTTGTTTCCTTATTTGATTTGAATAGGCCCCGAAACTACGAGACTAATTTGGAAAATTCTTTTACAATTAGACGATTAAGGTGTAAAACAATACAAAAAAGAACCTTATATCGCGTACGCTGTGGAAATTATTGACAATAGAGCAAAGTGATGTACTATAATTTCATAGAAGACATCAATATCTACAAAAAGTATACGATACCATGTGTAACTATTAGAGTTATGTTACAATAACTAATTTTCAAAGGAAAATGTGCAAACTAGAACAGAGCCGCCATCGTAGTACAGAGGGACATCTAAAATAAATATATTTTATATTCTGTCATAATGAATAGCTTTAAACTTTGCATACAAAGATATCCCGTACGTAGTATATCATTTTTTTCATTTATTATTACCAGTACAACAGTATCGATACTAATGTGGTATCTGTATTTTTATATATATTTAATATTTTTTATCCCCTTAGTATTTTTCATGTGGAAAACACAGAAAAAATTTATTTATTTGATAAAATATTTTATTCATCATAAAAATGTTAGTAGTTTTTATAATTCTAATATAATTAAACAACTTTCTAAAATGATCTTTCCTTGCATGGGTTGTAATAACTATCAGGAGCTATTAAACAAAACAATACATTCTCATTTTGATAAATACATTATATGTTATTACAGTATAACAATATAATATACAAGATATTATATATTATTTTAATTTTTATCTTAAAACTAGCGGGCGCGCGCAACTTCGTCTGCTTATTAGCACCCTTAGAGGTAAATTCTAAAAAAAACACGAAAAGCGTGTTCAATAAAATATTTTTAACAGTCTGAATTTAATGTTTCATAAAAATCGGTGGCGATTTAAAGATTCTTTCATATAAACTTTCAATACCGTCCATTGTTATTAGAATTCATCCCTAAGAGGATGAATTCTAAAAACCATGAAACACGTGTTCAATGAAATATTTTAAAGAGTTTGCTGACTTTCAAATTTTATGAAAATCGGTGCTGTTTTAAAAAAAATCCATACAAACTTTCAACCCCTATTTCATCCGTTTAGAGTTACAAATTTTCAAAATCCCTTATCCACTAGGATGTCCAAATTATTAAAATAAACATCTGTCCAAATTTCACGTTTCTCCCATCAGCGGTTACGGCTCTGCGTGTGTCGTACCTCAGTCAGTCAGGTACATGTCCTTTTATATATATAGATAAATAGATAAATAAGTGTATTTTGATCAAATTTATTTTCTTAAAAAATGAACAGTACCCAAAAAAGCTATCATTTCTCTATGAGGATATAAATAAATAGTTATAAAGGTCAGTTTTTTAATCATTACACCATTCATAAATGACGAATGTTACAATAAAAACAATTAAACCGATTTTACCGCTCCCGCACTGCGCTCACGTCTTAGCTCTTTAAATCGCTTAAATCGTTTCTGAGATAAGCGTCGACTAACAGAAAAACCAACAAATAAACAAAATTTACAAATATTATTGTTTCTGGTTCTATTACTTTGTTAGTTGCCCCAAATAATAATTTTTCTAATGAAAATCTAAAATGCCACCATGGTTTTAATAATTTTCACATTAGAAATCATAAGTGCGCTGCAAGCATACATTATTTATTAAAACAGGAACGTAATTCCCTGTACCGAAACAAACAAATAATTTACAAATTTAAGCGGGTGAAGCCGCGAGCTGATTGCTATAGTTTATAAAAGTTTATATTGGGTTTAGATGGATCACGTGGGGATGTCAATATATTTTAATCATTGGCACGTAGGTACGTTACATTCATTTACAGTAGATATATTTCTCAAGAGAACTTTATCAAAACTTTGTATATAAAAAAAATACATGAAATAATCATGTTAAGGAAGTACCAAATATATTTTATGAATCAGCCTTAATGTTATATTCAAAACAAATGAATTGTATGTAAATTTGTTAATACATTTCAAGTATGAAAAAAAGAAAAAATGCAATATAATTGCGGTTCTCCTTTTCTTTCCAATGATTTATATTTCTACTATTTATATCGATATATCAGGGACGTAAATGCGGGAACAGAGCTGCCATCTTAGTACAGAGTAACCTCTAAAAAATATATTTACGTATTTTAGTTAGAGGATAAAAAGTGTGAAAAGGAATGTGTGATTCCTCTATAGAATATATTATTCTACATAATATCATAAAAAACAAGCTTAAACAGGATATATAATACTCCTACAGTATAATTATTTTCGATCAATATTTTTTAACTTTTAATTTTGAACATTTTGAATTGAACGAAAAATTTAGATTATTTTGCCTATTTTTTTTGTCATAATGGCGCAAAAATTTTCAAAATATTCAAAAAAAATTTTTTTTGAAAAACATCATTTATGAACGATAAGAATGTTGGTAGTTTCTCAAAAGGTATAAGAATTTAAAAAATGCCTAAAATATGCTTCACAAGTGTTGTAATAACTATTGGTTACAACCAATCACTAAAAAATTGCTATAGATATTAAATATGCTCAATTATATAGTATTTTTGTCAGCGTCGCTTGAAATGAAACCATAGTTTTAACTACTCTATAAAAGCCTAATACAATTTAAAAAATCCCTAAAACGGAAAAAGTTATTTTTTTATACAAAATAAATTATATATTATCAAACATAAGAGAAACCGCCGCATACGAGTCGTAGGTATTGGCGGCAGAGTTCAAAGTTGCCTAGCCTTTAGTAATATTTTGCAGTAGTATGTGTTGACGTTATTGGTATCTATGCGTAAAAATCCTACGTCTAAACTGATTAATTTCTTTAGGTATGGGTTTAAAATATTTTATCCTATATACTGTCCCCGTAAAAGAAGCGCTGACGCTTCCATTCTGTATAAATATTGAAGGCGTAGGGGCACAAAATTGTGCCTGTAACGTGACGTTATGGGTTTGATTCCCACTTGGAGGATTGAATTGTAATTTAATCATATTTTCATTTCGCACGTCAGTCATATATCATACGCAGTATCTTAACACTTAAGTTCCCTCTACCTAAAATCTGGTTTTAATTTTTTGTGAACCAATAAATTTAATACTAAATATTTAAAGGAAGTTAGGCAAATTACAAAACTGCACTTAAATCGGTTAAGCCCTTTTTGAGATTATCCTGAACGAACAGATAAACAGACAAACTGACCAAGTTCTATTACATTTTTAAATGTCCCTAATAACAATTTTTCTAATATATCTTCCATGTCCAGACACCGATGAGTTAGGATTTTATTGTAAGTATTGATATAACTATATAGCTATAACCATAACTTAGGCCCTAAGGACTCCTTAAGGCAAACGTTTAAAGAAATAACATATTGACAGTTGTATCTCTCTTATGGGAGGTACGAAAATGCGACCTAAGATTTTAATAATTTTCACATTAGAAATCTTAAGTGCGTTGCAAATATACATTATAGGTATATTAAAACGTGAATATAAAATTTCAGTGTTTTAAGTAAATAATTCTGTGGTTTAAGCGGACGAAGCCGCGAGCGGGTCGCTAGTATTTAATATTTACATTTCTTGGCTCTGGTGTCAAGGCAAAGCTTAGAGTTGAGTTACATCACTTAACACACAATAACTTCAGAATGCGGTGAGAATTAAAGATCGGAGTGTCACAACACTAAGTTTCCCTCTGCCTAATGTGTGCGGGACAAAAGGAGACGCTTAAACAAATAGTCGTATTATTTTTTCTGCAAATGAACTAATCACGCAGACACCACAATATAATCAACTTGATATTAATAAATCATATCCAAAATCAATATTAGTATTAGTTTCGCACTTTGTCCAAAAAATTTAAGTAAAGACGTGTAATGAGGTTAATACATCGCGGGAAGGGAAGGTCGACTGTCAAATGTGATTGATGTGCTTCGTTTGAGTGAAATGTAGTTTTAATCCACTAATAAATAAACGATGATAACGACAAACTGTAATTATTATGATACTGGCCTAGAAATTTCATTATATTAAAAATTTGGAAATAACACAAATGTTACTAACAATTTTATTTTTAAGCTAGGTTTAAAATATCATGAGTACCACTACTACACGCATTCCTTATAGAATTCGGCAGAAAGTGGAGAACGGAGTGTATTGACGCTAGTCTCTCCACCTACCCTGCTACGTGCGGGATATGAAAAATTATACTTAACACTATACATAAATATAAAGATTAACTTACCGTCATATATAATGATGGCACGTGTATACGAACGAGTATGTCGTAATATAAAGAAACATGAAAAAAGCAAAACGATAGAGAAGTATCTTCAGCTATACTTTAGCATGTTCAGCTCCATACTTTTAACGTGTTAAGTTTCGTGTGAACAAATTAAATCGTCGTTAGATTGCTTCGATTAAGATACTGTAGAGTTGAGTAAAAGAAACAAATTATTTTGGTATTATTGTAACTTATTTATTTTTAATATATTAAACAGTTAGTTTGTGAGGCCTACCACCTGTGGCGCGTTTACAGTGTAAACGCAACAAGATGTGGGTTTTATTCCCACTTGAGAAAATGAAATATTTAATTTTTTTTTTCATTTCTTCACTCTGGAGTCGAGACAAGCCGCGGCGTTAAATTCCGCTTCTCAACACACAATGAATCCAGAATCATCGGAAAATGGGGAACGTACTTGTTAATCTGAATCCGAGAGTCTTAACACTAGGTTCCTAGGTTCTGGCGACCTAATCTGTTATGTCCAGAATACAGTGCGAAGCTAAAAAAAGGTAAAGGTTATACGGACCAGCAGTACCCAGCATGCTATCAATAATCGATATAATAATCGTGTCCATACACACGCAACTATGTTAGTACGCAGAGAAAATAAATAGATATGTATAGAAACTCTTAAGCATACGGAACAATACTTTAAGCTTTCCTTCCTCTAATTTCTAGACTTTTTTTATTGGTAGTAGGTTCTAGGGCCACAGAAAAAAAGTTAATATTACTTCCCTCATAAAGTGACCTGTGTGTGAGTGATGTAACAAAGACTACCGTTATCAATTACCTAGGCCGAGGCGTGCCACCGTAAACGTGACGGTCATGAACTCTATTCCTACTCACTGGAATAAAAATATTTA
Organism: Heliconius sara; assembly: GCA_917862395.2. Lineage (NCBI taxonomy): Eukaryota > Metazoa > Arthropoda > Insecta > Lepidoptera > Nymphalidae > Heliconius > Heliconius sara. The sequence goes on along the minus strand of OU860787.2, from coordinate 4,450,715 downwards.
ATAATTTAATTTTCTTGCTTTGGTAACGAATCAAAGCGCGGCGTTAGGTTCCGCTACTCAACGCGCAGTACCTCTAGAAATCAGTGCGAAACGGAGTGTTTCCAAGATTCCTTCTACCTACCTTCCTATATGCAGGATACAGCGTGAAGTTAAAAAACAAAAAAACATAAGTTATTTTTGTTTTTATGATTAAGTGAGGTAAACTCAATTATTTTAAAAAGCTTTTATGTATGACCTAATACAAAAGCATACTGCAATTTAATGTTATAGAACAATACCCGATCGATATATCGCCTTTAATGTCTCGTAATCGTCTCCTTTTTCAGTCCTTGGTAAATAATGAATGAGTAGTTTCAGGACAATCGATTTTTTTTAAAAGAGAACCGTATTTTTTTTCTATTGAAAACCGGTAAGGTTTTATAACCATGAGAAAGTGATTCGATGTATTCATTAGATTTTGATTTATTTTTAATATGTTCGATGACAAGTTTTTGTCATACTTATGTTTATAGGGAGGAGAGGAAGAGGAGTACATTAAATAGTAAAGGTCATCGAAGTAAAAATATTAATAAGAAATAGATAATTATAACAAAAAAATATATTCGTCGTAGAATGGTATCAGGGGTACAAGAGTGTGACTTTAACGCGACGGTTGTGAATTCGATCCCCAATCGGGAGAATTAGTTACTATTTATTATTATTTCCATTTCTTCGCTCTGGCATCAAGGCAAAAAAAGCCCGGCCTTGAGTTCAGCTACTCAAGGCCAGGCCGGGCCAGGCCTGATAATGTCTTGAAACATTCAAACCTAATTTTCGATGACAACGGATTACAAAATGGAAATATTCCAAGTTACGAACAACAGGGTAGAAGAAGTAAATATTAGTGGTAATATTTGGAAATTTGCTACAAAAGAAACTCGCTTAATTCTGTGACATGACAAGTTCCCCTGTCTTCATAGCGGCAGGTCCGCCAGCTTCGTGACGTGGGATCAGGGAGTCAACAAATGAAAGTACGCAAAAAAGGGTCAATTTTTTTCTTGGGCTTTTCATTCTTTTATTTTACTAGCATGTAAATACTTGTGTGACAGTTCATTGTTGTGGAATAAAATCTTTTGAAATATACCGAAACTAGAGCTACCGCAATGGATAGAGTAAGTACTCGTGTATTAAATACACGAGTACTTACTAAATAAGATAGTTTCAACCATTTCTATCGAGAAAATATATAATAAAATGAATTGTGCGTACATTAACTTTATTTTACATAAAAACAAAAAAGGTAGCTTTCCCCGATGTACACTGAGATTTTTGATTTCAGTGCAGTGCTCACTAAAAGACGTAAGTGACAGTAATTCAAGGTAGATATTTATTTATATGTATATTATGGTAGTGGTGTCCAAGCGGTGACGCCGGTGGTGGAGTACTACATACATTAGTAAAGGCATACATCTCACTGTTAACGTTGGCTGAAACATCAGTTTTGTCAACGTCATCCATCAAAGTTTAGATAACGAATTACTAACCGCGTAACGGTGATATTGATGAAGTGAGTGCGGTACTCTTTACTAAACATTAATTTAGGAACATTAAATGGAGCGAAAGTGTGTTTGTAGTTTCTCATTTCATTTTTTATTTTTGTACGAAATGTGGCTCTACTACAGGTAATGTGACTTCAGTTCACTTAAAGACTTTTTGATTTAACTTTTTCCCATTTATTTTGTAGGATAGGCTGAGAGAACATACTCATAGGGGGATACACTTCCCGCTTTCTATAATATTTACATTAGCAATCCATCGTATTTTGTTTTTTAAGGGTAGGCAGGTCCATCCAGTGAATAATCCTTCCTTTAAAAACTGATAAAAAATATAGTACCTTGATAAAAATAAAAGTTTATATATAATTATTTAAAAATCTATTATACAAAAGAGTTTTCTCAGTAAGTTTTAAAACAAAAACCATTGCATCCCATCTCCCTTTAGCGTTAAAAATGCAGATGCAGCAACCGATTATTTTAATAATATTTAATATGATCTACATAAAACGGAAGCTTAGAACGGATGAAGGAAAAGAGCAATATCTAATAAACTAACTATAAACTTTGTTGTAAATGAAAATTTTATTATAATTTTTCAATAACCATAAATTTACTGAAATAAATAATATTTTAAACAAATTTCATATTACCGTCAGACGCGTTTCCTTATACTATAACGTATATGCATTCTCAGCGGTGTCACTTGCGGGACGTGAATGCTTACTTTAATGTGAAAATCCAATGGGAAAAAGCCACAATTTCAAATATAATTGACACAACCTTAAGTATGTAACATATAGCTACCATCAAATGATTAGATATTATTATAACTTAAGATTTTAGTATACGTGACGAATAAATACATAGATGTAGTTAAACGGCGACTTGACGTTATAAACAATAAAGTGTTTTTACTCTCTCTCTCCCTCTCCGAAAACCAAACGCCATCTTGGGCAATGTAACTAATACAAAACGAACAGTTATGCGCTTTATCCTGCATAGTAGGGAAGCAGAGGAAATCAAGAAACCAACTTTCCTCTTTCCCCCAAATTTCTAAACCTAGCGTGATGAGAGGCGAAACTCAACGCCGTGCTTTGTCTGCTAGAGAAGAAATTTAATTAATATTAAAATAATCATTCTCCCTAGTGGGGATCGAACCTACAACTCTCGCATTTACAGTCAGACGCTGTCTCACCGCGCTACGAACACATAATTCTTAACATTGTATTGAGTTTGATATGATAAGCACTTCATAATATTACATTATATTATATTAAAATAACATGAAAATTATAACTAAGCTATTACAATATATACTATGGAGTTCGTCTACAAAACTTTTAATTATGAACTACAAACATTGTTGCTTACAAATACCCAAAATGGCGGCTCATGTTGAAATGATTAATGAATTAACATACAATGGATTGTTATAATTTACCATTTTATATTATATTCCGTTTTTGAAATATTAAAATAAAGCTAAGGCTGTGTAGGTAGTCAGTAGTCTTTAGTTACTTTCTTATCCAAAAGAAAGTTATTGTAGTGACAGTACTCTCCGCTCTGTGTCTATCTTCAATATTGCAGCATTTTAGAAATATAATGTGAGTAAATAAATCATATTATATTGTGTTATGTCATCGCAATTTCTTTACAGAATAAAGGTAAATACATCTAAAAGGGGTTTTAACAAATTGTAAAAATAAGAAAGTTCGTAATTCCATAATAAGTTCTATTGCCTCATTCCACTGTAAAAAATAAATAATATAATTTACACAGTTAATAAACTTCCCTTTAAAAACTTACATACAAATATTTAAACGTTAGAAATTCATTTAAAACGTAAAATCCGCGTACATAGTAAATAAATGTTAGTAGCGTCCGTTCCGCTTTGTTACTGCTCGTCTGTTGACTCAATCATCATTTTATCGTTTGAAAGTTTGTGAAACATTTGAAGTATCTTTAAAATGTACAAAAACAACGGGCTATTTGTACTATATATAAAGTGTTCAGAGTTATAAGTTATATGAGTCTGAACTCGAATGGTTCTCTAGTAACCTCTGAAGAGGTTCACTATTCAAGTCCTGGCTCCATTATCACATCAGCGCGATGATACCATATTATATTTATCACCTAAGCTTAGCATAACTACCAATAGGGTCGGCAATTTTAATCCAGATCGAAGGAAAGTACCACTTATAAAAGTCAACAAACTTAAGTTTGCGGGCGTATGTACTCATTATGTATGAATGGACTATTATTATAAATTTCTAATTATGTTTTCTATGAAATATCTATAGATTTTTATTTTATTATACAAAATGTAACAAAAGCGAAGCACATATGCTCGTATGTTTTGATTGCGTTGACTTGGAAAATTCATATTTCTGTACTACAAGGGACTGTGGGTTTAAATACTTGATAATTCAGCTTGATACGTGCAAGCGATCTGGAGATAAATGGTTTTAAAATCTTAACGGAGGGAAAGACGGACTTTTGAGGAACGAAACCCTACAAAACTTACGACCGTCACCTATTGTGAGATATCTTTTAAACTCTCATTTTTATGTGAATATCGTATAATAGTTCTAAATCCGAGAACACAATAATATGTATATTATAACAACAAAAGCTAATACAGGGGAGTATTTAAATCCATATACATAAAGTTAAAGCTTACATAGTTTCCAATTTGTTTGCATAAAACGTGATGAATAAAACATTTGTGGGTCAATCTGAGATAAACAATAACGTAACTTGGCGTTCGCGTTGTTCGGTATGAGCAGTTTTTGGACGTGTTTGTGATCAACTTGGCTGTCGTATAATTTATACGTGTATAGGTATTATTTACTAATAGAAACTAACCTAGAAAATGTGGAAATAACGAAATAAAACGAATATTATGTTACTAAATATGTTTCTTAGTAAAGTAAAGTAAAGGTTTTTGTAGCTTTTAACTTAAGCAAAAAGAACCTAGTGCTAAGAGTACGATTGCTATTCCCCATATTCCACTATAAGAGTTAACACGCAACGCCTCGAGGATTCAATAAAAATGGAGTATAAAGGTACGACTGAACACTAGGTTCCCTCTGCCCCTTGTTATATATGGGATACAGCATGAACTAAAAATAATAAAACAAAAGAATAATATTGTCCGTTTTTTTTCATTATAATGGAAACTGATCTGAGTCTCTAAAGGTAAATTTCTATTTATTTTTCAATAACATATCTCTTTACATATTGTATTTGTAATTCTACTGATAATGAAACAGTTTCAATCAAAGCCAACATTACTCGAATCTACAGAATACAAAGCCTTATCGAGCCTTTTTTCCACGATGCTTATATATTGTGATGAAAAATCTAAAATATCGATTTAATTATAAATTTGTATTGCTTTTATTGTTTTTGTCGCGGGATAAATTGGCCAAAAAGAAATCAAAATCTCTAAATCTACAAAATTTCAAAGATCATAAATGTAACTCATATCTTATACATAAACGCGGCCTCACCCCACTAAAGGAGTACTTGAAACATATGACTATTATACAATTAAAGTTAGTTTCTTTCAAGGATAAACTTATTTAGGTTCCTCTTTGATTACAGGTTTATTAGACGAACTAAATTGCTAAATTGCTATCAGAGATGAATAATTTGTCATTTAATTTACCGATAGACTATTACCGATACGCTATTTTTTTAGCATCACGCTATTTTCCGTACACAGCAGGCTATGCAGAGGGAACCTACAAGGTTAAGGCACTCCTTTCTCCATTTTTCCTCCTAGTCCTGGAGGCGTTTTGAGTGGCGGAGCCCAGCGCTGCGTTTTGCCTCAACTTCAGAAAATGAAAATATTAAATATTTCATTTCTTCGAGTGGAAATCGAACCCACAACCTGTCGCGTTAACATTGTGTTGTGCCCCTGCGCCAAGACTGGCCTCAATTACTAAACGAATGAATGTCTTTAAATGTTTCCTTTGATTTCTTTGTCTTTAGTAATTTCAAACGTCGCAACTTGTTAATGAGAACCGACGGATCGTATAAAAACCTTTTAATTTGGACTTTCAGGATTCTTTAACGCGCTCTTATGAATAAACATTAGAATTGATCAAAAGAAGTATTATTTATTATTTACGTAATTTTTTGTAACTTTTTTATTTATTAAATATATAAACCACCATAAAAACCTAATATCATATCACTTACGAGTGATATATACGTATAATTTTACATTTTTACAATTAGACATATTTCATATTGAGTATAAGAACTTTAATCCGTATTCAGTATCCGTCCCTCGGACGGTAGTTATAGAAAAGAAACATAAATTACCGAATAGAAGTTACCCTACTGATATTATAAATGTGATCGCTTGTGAGAATGGGTGTTTGTTCCACTTTCACATAAACACTACTGAAGGGATTTAGATGAAACTGTAAGGGTATTGAATAATAATTAATATTATTTGAAACTAACAATTGTGAACATGCTGTATCAGCGTCCTAAATTTATTCGCTACAAATGTATTTATGAATTTTTTTTCCACTTTATGAAGTAAATAAAAATTGAAGTGCGGGCTCGATCCCCACTCGAGATGAAATATTTACTTAAATTTATATTTCATTTCTTCGCTCTGGTGTTGAGGCAAAGGCATTCAACACGCAATACCAGAATCCAGATTCTAGAATTTAGCAGAAATTGGGGAACGAAGTGTTCCCTATTCCTACCCTGGTGTGTGCGGGATACAGCGTGAAGCTGATTTTTATTTAAAAATTGAAGAAATGAGGTTCCCAAAAATGAGTAACGGTCAAAAACATATTTTTTATTTTATTAATCAACACCAACTTAAAAAAAAAACTATCTACTTTACACGTTTATTAGAGCTAAAATAACCATATTAAAATCAGCTCAACAAAGAGAAAATGCTCGCTTTGTTGTTACTCGCTTCGGAATTCTTATTGATCGACGTTGCGAAATCGTTTAAACCATATTGTTAGCATTACATGGTGTAATACAAGATAATAACACAAGAACTGCGGTCGACATCTTGTCCGTTAGAAACAGTGCCTTGACACCAATTGTTTTATTTTGATGTCGATAGAAAAAAATATTAATAAATAATAATCCATTCCCCCAAGTGGAAATCGAGCCCACAACCGTCGCACAGCCACACGCTTGTTCCACTGCACCACGACTGGTCCAAGGTAAATTTGTTGTTATATTATTTTTACTGATTTAATCAAATTGTATTCTGCATATATCAAAGTAAGTATATCAACTGCATATATCAAGGTAACCTAGTCTTAGATATTCCGTTCCCCACTTTCTGCCGAATTTTACGGGATATTGTGTATAATGGCTGACCGCAATACCTCAATTTTTCTTTGTTACCAGAGTGAAGAAATGAAAATATCAATAAATAACATTTCAATCGTACCCACTACCATGTACCCTTTTGCGATTTTGCCAAATCCACCTATTAAAATAAAATAATAACGTAATAGAACACGTGAAAGTACGTACCTATACAGGGTTCTTAATTAAACATTACCCTTTGAACCTTATGTAGGCTTAACGGGGAACCCTTACAAATATTTATAAAATTTTGAGTTTTGTATAAAACAAAAAAGCAGCCGTATTTAATGCTAAAAAGAAAATAAGTTGTAAGAATATATAAATAAGCTTGACGCTGTATCCCGCACGCAGCAGAGTAGGCAGAGGGAACCTAGTGTTAAGACATTCCGTTACCTATATTCCGCGTAAGTCTCGAGGCATTGCGTGTTGAGTGGCGGAACTCAACGTTTCATTATATGAATTTAAATTAATATTTAATTACTACCAATGTGGATTGAACCCACAACTAATCGCGCTTACAGTTACACACGTGTGTGTGTTCATAAAAATGGAAACTGGGAACTGGCTAATACATTATTATTTTAAGTAATTAGTGAAAGGCCTTCCTGATTTTGTTATAATATTGGACGTTTTAGCAACATCTGTATAAAAGACTTAATTCTGTACATAAAAATATGTGTTGGGTCCGTTAAAATATCGATTCAGCCATTCAGCAGAATTTTTATTGGTTTGTCTGCCTGTCGGTCCATGCTCGTATCACGCAGTAGGTAAGTAGTAACTGGAGCGAAATGAATAATTTTTCGTACTAAATTAGAGTCTTGAGTAATATAAAACATATTTCAATGTAGTCAAACGTAAAAAAATATCCTCATCGGTTTTTAATCATTCCGTAGATTAATTGCTTTAATTATTTATAACTATTGAATAGAAGTGAATGATATGATATTTGAAGATATATGATATGATACAGCGGCGTTAGGTTCCGCCTATCAACAAGAAGTATTAAAAATAAGCGGACAGCGGAGAACGAAGTGTCTTAACCCTAGGTTAGTTCAAAATTTATATGTAAATAAGAAAGTAATATAAAGGATGTAATATAAATTTTTAATCTTAATAACTTTACCGCTTACTTATTTGAAGTACTTGACTATTTAATAATATTATGACATCCATTCAATATTAGCTACATTATCACTAGTCAGGCCAAGTTGAATCCTTCGCGGAGGTCCGTATAGAGAACTCGAGACGGCTGTCAATATAATAATATAATTAAAAGGCATTTACTATGAAAAGACTCGTTAACCCTCGGACGGAGCTTTATCGACATGTTGTATCGCAATGAGACTGAAGTAACAAGTACACGACGAGAGTGAACATGTGCATGTTTTAGATATTACGATGCGAATACCTTTTTGTATTGTTGTGTAAGGAAATTAACTCTCTTCTTACTTTGTTCAATCTACGCAAATACTACAAGTACCGGCCCCAAGCTATATCTGACGCTCTGTGTACTTCGTCATACAACTGATAGATATATATACATTTTGTTTGACATATCAACATTGAACTGTCATTGAACAATCTTTAACTCAAATTCGTTAAGCATATATTTGAGGTTTCAGAACCAAAGAAAAGATACAGTATACAGTTTGAATTACTTATATGAGATTTATTATTAAGAGATATACCTAGTTAGATATATGTATTATAAAAAAAGATTGTCTTTTGTATAAAAAATAAAACTCATTTTAAATAACATTAATGTTACCCTAAAATTGAAAGAAAAAATAAAAAAAAAACAATATTGCTTCTGCTATGAAAACACAATTTGCACCAGTTAGGTATTCCTTTGTTCCATTTTGAGTTAAAATTATATTAACCTCCTTACTGAGTTGGGTTATAAAGTAAAATATGGACGAGGAGCGTAATTAAAGATATGAAATCTTTATTTACGTTTCGTTGATATTGTAGAGAGATTACATTCTATACTATCTACATTCTACTGTAAGTAAAGCTGCGAATTTGAATACGAAACTGAAAAAATTTCATATATATATATCATACTATAATCATACTATAATTAATATTTTATTTTATAATTAATCATTATTTGAGATGACAAAAAGTTTCTAAAAATATATTAACGTATAGTTTTTATTTAAAAAAATATTATTTTAAAAGATGGCAAAAATAAAAGAAACAGGCTAGGCGGCATTAAGAGGGATTTTCAAAAGGAATGATGTTAGAAATGACTTGGACAATAAAAGAAGTTGTTGTTGTGTTTCATTTACTTTTTTTCAGTTTCATGCTGTATCCCTATGCAGCAGGTTAGAGAGAAGGGAGTCGAGTGTTGGAGTGTCTTATTTCATGGGAGTCTACGTATTGATTCTGTCATCAAAACGAATTATGGTTTGTTTATTGCTATTAATACTAAAATATAGTAATTGAAAATATAATAAAAAAAATACATATTTTAAGCTATCTTAATTCGTATTTATACTTGGGGACGAGAAATAAAAATCGATAAAATATAATTAGTACAATACATACATGTACTTTTGTATAGAATGAACGGACATGTAGCAAAAATAATATTCAACGAAGAAATCAAAAGCTCAAATCTCATTAGACACCAGTAATTGACTCCACATCCGCCAATTACGCCAACATTACGTTTGGAAATGAATAATAATATTTCCTGCGTAATTTGCGGTTATCTTTGTAATATATCTGTAATTCGCATGACTTTGTTTGTGTGCGTGATTTTATTTTATGAAAATAGTCCTTTTTTGTTCACAAAATACGTGTAATGAGGTTAATACATCGCGGGAAGGGAAGGTCGACTGTCAAATGTGATTGATGTGCTTCGTTTGAGTGAAATGTAGTTTTAATCCACTAATAAATAAACGATGATAACGACAAACTGTAATTATTATGATACTGGCCTAGAATTTTCATTATATTAAAAATTTGGAAATAACACAAATGTTACTAACAATTTTATTTTTAAGCTAGGTTTAAAATATCATGAGTACCACTACTACACGCATTCCTTATAGAATTCGGCAGAAAGTGGAGAACGGAGTGTATTGACGCTAGTCTCTCCACCTACCCTGCTACGTGCGGGATATGAAAAATTATACTTAACACTATACATAAATATAAAGATTAACTTACCGTCATATATAATGATGGCACGTGTATACGAACGAGTATGTCGTAATATAAAGAAACATGAAAAAAGCAAAACGATAGAGAAGTATCTTCAGCTATACTTTAGCATGTTCAGCTCCATACGTTTAACGTGTTAAGTTTCATGTGAACAAATTAAATTGTCGTTAGATTGCTTCGATTTAGATACTGTAGAGTTTCTTAAAGAAACAAATTATTTTCGTATTATTGTAACTTATTTATTTGTAATTTTTTGAACAGTTAGTTTGTGCGGCCTACTACCTGTGGCGCGTTTACATTGTAAATGCAACAAGATGTGGGTTTTATTCCCACTTCAGAAATTGAAATATTTAATATTTTCATTTCTTCGCTCTGGAGTCGAGACAAGCCTAAATTTCGCTTCTCAACACACAATGAATCCAGAATCAGCGGAAAATGGGGAACGTACTTGTTAATCTGTATCGGAGCGTCTTAACACTAGGTTCCTAGGTTCTGACGGCCTAATCTGTTATGTGCAGAATACAGCGCGAAGCTAAGTATGACAAGTTTTTGTCATACTTATGTTTATAGGGAGGAGAGGAAGAGGAGTACATTAAATAATAAAGGCCATCGAAGTGCAGTATATAAATATTAATGATAAATAGATAATTATAACAAAATATATATTCATCGTAAAATTGTATCAGGGGTACAAGAGAGTGACTTTAACGCGACGGTTGTGGGTTTTTCTTCCAGCTTCACATCGATGTACGCTGAAATTTTTGATTTTAAGGCAGTGTTTACTAAAAGACGTAAGCGACAGTAATTCGAGGGACATATTTATTTATATGTATATTATGGTAGTGGTGTCCAAGCGGTGACGCCGGTGGTGGAGTACTACATACATTAGTAAAGGCATACATCTCACTGTTAACGTTGACTAAAACATCAGTTTTGCCAACGTCATCCATCAAAGTTTAGATAAGGAATTACTAACCGCGTAAGGGTGATATTGATGAAGTGAGTGTGGTACTCTTTACTAAACATAAATTTTAGAACATTATATGGAGCGAAAGTATGTTTGTAGTTTCTTATTTCATTTTTTATTTTTGTACGAAATGTGGCTCTACTAAAGGTAATGTAACTTCAATTCACTCAAAAACTTTTTGATTTAACTTTTTCTCGTTCATTTTGTAGGAGAGGCTGAGAGAACGTACTCATAGGGAGATACACTTCCCGCTATCTATAATATTTACACTAGCAATCCATCGTTTTTTGTTTTTTAAGGGTAGGCAGGTCCATCCAGTGAATAGTCCATCCTTTAAAAACTGATAAAAAATATAGAACTTCGTTAAAATTGTTTTCTTCTATTTTTATGTTTCTTCTTTTTATTTATTTTGTATTTTTGTGGTGTACAATAAAGCATATTATTATTATTATTATAATTAAAAATAAAAGTTTATATATAGTTATTTAAAAATCTATTATACAAAAGAGTATTCTCAGTAAGTTTTAAAACAAAAACCATTGTACCTCATCTTCCTTTTAGCGTTAAAAATGCAGCAACCGATTATTTTAATAATTATGATCTACATAAAACGGAAGCTTAGAACGGACGAAGGAAAAGAGAATATCTAATAAACTAACTATAAATTTTGTTGAAAATGAAAATTTTATTATAATTTTTCAAGAACCATAAATTTACTGAAATAAATATTATTTTAAACAAATTGTATATTACCGTCAGACGCGTTTCTTGCACTATGACGTTTATGCATCCTCAGCGCTGTCACTTGCGGGAAGTGAATGCTTACTTTAATGTGAAAAAGCCACAATTTCAAATATAATTGACACAAACTTAAGTAGGTATATAGCTACCATCAAATTATTAGATATTATTATAACTTAAGATTTTAGTATACGTGACGAATAAATATATAGCTGTAGATAAACGACGACTTGACGTTATAAACAATAAAGTGTTTTTACTCTCTCTCTCTCTCCCCCCGAAAACGAAACGCCATCTTGGGCAATGTAACTAATAAAAAATCAACAGTTATGCGCTTTATCCTGCATAGCAGGGAAGCAGAGGAAATCAGGAAACCAACTTTCCTCTTTCCCCCAATTTTCGAAACCTAGCGTGATGAGTGGCGAAACTCAACGCCATGCTTTGTCTGCTAGAGAAGAAATTAAAATAATATTAAAATAATCATTCTCCCTAGTGGGGATCGAACCTACAACTCTCGCATTTACAGTCAGACGCTGTCTCACCGCGCTACGACACATAATTGTTAACATTGTATTGAGTTTGATATGATAAGCACTTCTTAATATTACATTATATTATATTAAAATAACATGAAAATTATAACTAAGCTACTACAATATATACTATGGAGTTCGTCTACAAAACTTTTAATTATGAACTACAAACATTGTTGCTTACAAAAGCTCAAAATGGCGGCTCATGTTGAAATGATTTATGAATTAACATACAATCGATTGTTATAATTTAACATTTCATATTATATTCCGTTTTTGAAATATTAAAATAAAGCTAAGGCTGTTTAGGTAGTCAGTAGTCTTTACTTACTTTCTTTTTCAAAAAGAGAGTTGTTGCAGTGACAGTACTCTCCGCTCTGTCTATCTTAAATATTGCAGCATTTTAGAAATATAATGCGAGTAAATAAATCATATTATATTGTGTTATGTCACCGCCATTTTTTTACAGAATAAAAGTAAAAATATCTAAAAAGGGTTTTAACAAATTATTAAAATAAGAAAGTTCGTAATTCCATAATAAGTTCCATTGCCGCATTCCACTGTAAAAAATAAATAATATAATTTGCACAGTTAGTAAACTTCGCTTTAAAAACTTACATTCAAATATTTAAACGTCAGAAATTTATTTAAAACGTAAAATCCGCGTACATACTAAATAAATGTTAGTAGCGTCCGTTCCGTTTTGTTACTGCTCGTCTGTTGACTCAATCATCATTTTATCGTTTGAAAGTTTGTGAAACATTTGAAGTATCTATAAAATGTACGAAAACAAAGTGCAATATGTACTATTTATGAAGTGTTCAGAGTTATAAGCTATATGAGTCTGAACTCGAATGGTTCTCTAGTAACCTCTGAAGAGTTTCACTATTCAAGTCCTGGCTCCATTATCACATCAGCTCGATGATACCATATTATATTTATCACCTAAGCTTAGCATAACTACCAATAGAGTCGGCAATTTTAATCTAGATCGAAGGAAAGTACAACTTATAAAAGTCCAGAAACTTAAGTTTGCGGGCGTATGTACTCATTTTGTATGAATGGACTATTATATATATATATATATTATACATCGCTAGTGAAAATTATACTGTCAATTCCGCCGAGTGGAGCTCGTTGTGAGTTCGATTTAACATCCCGCTTATAGTACAGCTTTTTAATAAATGTATGTACAAAACAAACCATACATCGATTTAAGTATGATAAAAGTATTGCCTTTCCAGATAAACTTTTCACGTTAAACATACGAAATTGATGATTTAAGCAAATTGCCATAAAACGTAAAACTGTAAGCTGGATCGAAAACTCCAATAAATTTCTTCTCGTATATCATTAAAGTTCACGTTTATTTTGGACTATTTGTCATTTTGTCCATTTTTATATTTCTGAAATATATGGAAATAACCGTATTTAAGTTTAAGGACTATATATTTTACTATTTTATCTTTATTCATATCCCATATTTTAATTTCTTTAACTACATTTTTCTTAAAATTGTTTTATTCTTTTAATGACAGGTACAAGTAATAAAACTGTGCTCCCATTAATTTACTAGAATTAAAAATTACGAAAACAAATTACGCACAAAAAGATATAAGATAAATATAGATGTATACTTGTAAAAAATACAAACTCTCTCTATTAATTGACCCATCACACCTACTCGAATGTATTGATTGAGTTTTTCGTTCAGCCGCGACATGGTGTATAATTTGTTAAAAATAAGAGATTTCAGACATCAAACATTTATCAACACCTGAATTGCATTTAAATTCATTACATAGTGGCGTTTCAGTAGTTGAAAACAGATTTATTATATCATATTACATTATACTATATATGTACATATTTCTTTAACTTTGGAAAGAAGATTTTGGTAGAAGAGTATTATTATTCTGGTACAATTATAAGAATCTAATAAATTTACTTAGTTAAGTCAATATAAGTAAAAACAAAGCACTTCGCTCCTGAAAACTTTATAGATATAATAGAACTTAAAGGCCAGTCGTGGCCACAAACGAGCGACCGCTTGTGTGTTCAAGTCCCAATCGAGAAAATGAAATATTTGATGTAAATGTAAATATTTGATGTTTCCACTTCCTCCCTCTGCTAATAAAGCCAGGCGCGATGTTGAGTTCCACCACTCAACACGCAATGTCTCCAGAATTCTAAGGAAAATGGAAAATGAAAATATCTTAATGGGAGTGTTTTTACACTAGGCTCCGAGGATCCCTCTAATTTGCCTACTGTATGCGGGATACTGCGTGAAGTTCAAAAAAGAACATCTATCATCAACAAGAATCTAATAGAAAATTTTGTTTATTGAATAAAGTAAGAGGCATAGGAACCGTTATTTATTCACATAAACACTAGTGATTAACTTGTTACTACGAGCCTGATTATCAATGATTCACTGCACAATTCAGATATAAAGAAGCCGTACTTAGATATATTTTATTTAATCAAGTTAATCTAGTCGCTATTGATTTTTTTAACCTTTATCTAGAATATTAGTTATTTTCCCTCTGTTACTTAAACTGGGCTAAGAATTAAGAATATAATTAAAATTATTTAGCTATAATATTCCAATGAGAGTTCGAGATATTTTGCTTGCTTTTTCTTATACTTATATATAAAGATAAACATTTTTCGGTTCCCATTAAGATATTTTGCTTCATAGAAAAAAAATATTATAATTTTAGTTTTCTATTATGTTAAACTAGAGTTTCTCGACATACGTAAGATGTAATTCTGAACTTGATACGAAACCCTCTGTGAGCAAGTCCACCTCGTACTGCATGTTAGTGGCGGAGAGAGAATACTTCACGCCAAAACATCGGTTAGCCTTGTATAGAGCCCAGGTTCGACTTCATATGGAGTACTATTCTAATCTCTGGTCTGGTGCACCCCAGTATCAACATGACCCATTTGATCGCATATAACGTAGCTGTTTAAACCGTTGGGGACCCAATGTCTGTGAATGGCTTGACGCTTTGTCTTACGGCACAACTTTAGGCAGATTAATGGCGTGTAGAGAGAGCAGAGTGGAAATCGAACCCACATCTTTCGCATCTATAGTCAGTCGTTGCTGTTAGAAATCCAAGTATACACACAAAAATTCAACATAAGCTATAGATAAACCAGTGACAGAAGTTTACAAGTAGTATAAACATTAACTCGATTCAACTCCAGGAGTTCCAGAAACTAACTCGAGTAATCAAACATATCTACATCAACAATTGGCAAATAAATAGATTTTAACTGCACATCGACTTCAAAATAACATTCTGCAAGGAATGGACTACTATTAAAATAATAAGAAAAAAATATATGTGTAAATTTTACACCACTTGATGGTTATTATGAATCTCGATAAATCTAATAACTATTAGGTTTCTAAGCAACCATTATTCGTCCATTTGCCGCACATATTTTATTCAAGTGTAAGACTTGTGTGATTTTAAATGGGAATAGTTAGAATTAACATGGAACCACATGGGAAGCACTACTTTTCAAATAACAAAAGAATCATCAAAATCGGTTCTCTTTCTTTGCGGGAATGATCTTAAATTGGTAATCATTTTAAAAGTAAACCAATGTGGCAACGTGGAACAGCCAACAGCGTATAGTAAGAGCGATAGTTATGGATTCGATTTTCACTCAGAGGAATTATACTATTTCTTTTCTCGCCTTTGGTAAAATAAAAAGAGGTTATGAGTTCCACCACTTAGCCAGTAATGTCTCAAATTATGATGGAAATCAAAGAAGTGTATCAGCACTATTTTCTTTCTGCTCGACTGTAAGGAACTCGAAAAAAAGTAAATAAAATATGCAAAACTGGAAAAATTTCCAGTTCACCTTAAATATATCTAGCACAATGTACGTCACATTTGATTTACTGGAAGCAATAAATTTTCATTTACAGATTGTTTAAGACAGGAACGAACAAACACGCGCCAAGTTGTTAAATTTTCCGCTCTACAGATACTATGCAAGGAGTAACGTATTTCACTCTAAGATAAACGAAATATTTAGATTAATAGTTAATGCCAGTATATTTCGAGATAATATGTGCTTATATTTGTATTACTGCTATACATTACAACTACTGCGGAGGCGAGTAGTTTCTCTTTGTGCAGTATTCTAGGAATATTTATGTCGTGCATTAAATCTAATTAATAATCTAATTTTTTTATTTTCACGCTGAGCGAGGAAATGAAAATTTTAATGTATCATTTCTCGAGTGGGAATCGAACCCACAACTGTTGCGTCTACAGTCAGATATTTGTACCACTGCACCACACCAAACGAGACCTCTTAAGACCTCTTAAGATAAGATCTTTATAATGTTACTATACTCGCTTAGATTTAGAGCGGCACTCTCTGTCTGTGTTAGAGCTATATGCTAAGTGTCTGCTGCTGTATTTAGTTATTTTATTGTGTAATTATGTTGTAAAAGAAAATAAATAAATACTTTTACAAAATGGAAAACACTTATTTAATTATAATTGATATATTCTTTGTCTTGTATTCTCTAACATTTGAAAAAAATCAGTGTATTTTACTTAAATCTGTTATGAAGTAAGCTAGTTAACTGAACGCTACAAAATTATATAAAATTTGAATAAAAAAAAAATTGTTATTATTATAATAAATAACTTATCTCTTACAATATTATTTTATATGTATCGAGCAAAAGTTTACCTTTCTGTACATAAATTACTAGGACGTGCGCTCCTGGTACAATAAACGATTTATTGTCTTGTACTCTTACACAATTAATAGAAGGTAGGTACTGTTAAATAACTAGGTAACTGTTAGGTACCCTCATACTTGGTAGTAGTAACGTCTTTGAGATTTATTTCATTATTTAAATAAAAACCACGGCCAGTCGTGGCGCTGTGGTGCGACTGGTTGTGGGTTCGATTCCCACTCTAGGAAATGAAATATTTAATATTTTCATTTTTTCGCTCTGCTGATGCAAAGCACGGCTTATGTAAATAAATATTTCACTTCCTCGAATTTCAATTTTTGAAAAAGTCTATTCCGTTCTACTGTAACAAAAAGCTTACTGTAACAGTCTAGTGTTGAAAACTGAAATATCACAATTCAACGAGAAGGTTTAAGTTAACTAGTATAAATACAGATATTTAGTACTATAGAAACACTATACTATAGAATCTTATAATTATTAGGCGACTCCGTAGTAAGTAATTTTTTTGATCTTATCACAGTAAAACGCACATTCTTGAATGGGCTCGTGTTTTACAGATTCAAAATGAGACAGCATTTCTACAAGATAGTTAAAACTTAATGACTTTGAAACTACATGCACTAAAGGTGCATGCATACATCAATCATTGTCGGATGCCCGTTGTATGGTTGTGATGAATTTGAGATTACAGTCTTTGTTGTTTTCGCTGATTCAGAATATGTTGAATAGGAGAACTTAGTGATTCACCTCTCCTGTCTCTGAGTTTGACTCATTTTATAGACAGAAAATAGCAAAATGGATTTAGCTAGATTTGTGGGAAATAAATAAAAAAAATATTAGATTTTGTAGAAGTGAGCTCCACGCTGCAGAGTAGCAGGATAGGATCCGGGGAACACAGTGTTAATCCACTTCTGTTCCCCATCTCACAGAATTCTAGAGACATTGTGAGTGGAGTGGCTTGACTCAACCACGCGCCTTACCAAAGCAAAAATATGAGAATATTAAATATTTCATGTCCTCGAATGTGAATCGAACCCAAAACCTGTAGCGTTTATAGTAGCACGCTTGTGCTCCTGCGCCACGACTGGCCTCAAATAACAACATTCTATACAAATACTATCAGAGTGATAATTGAATCCACAACTATCACACGAACCATGTCAGGTACCTCACGATGTCGTATATTATAATCAACATATTCGAATATATTATATACATACATAACTAACTACAAACTTACCTAAGTTATGAAGTTTATTTATGAGAAATCAGGGCACGTTGAAGAAAATTTTAAAGGCATTTAAATCATTTGTTCGAAATAAAAATGGGGTAAGACTTAAGCATTTACAAATACTTGACCCGATGATCCGAATTAAGCAAATGGAGACCCATTCGGGGGTATGAAGTTAATTATTAATTATTAAATATAATAATTAAACTTATAAATCATCACTGCTGTACTTGTGATGTGTGAGTTGTATGAGTATGCTAGAGTCCTAGTATTTGAGGACGTCGTGGCGCAGTGGCACAAGAGTGTCACTGTTGTGGGTCTGGTCCTTACCTGGGGAAACGAATTATTTAAATCTTTTTTTTTTTTCATTTTCTTACTCCCTCTGGCAACAAGGCAAAGCGCTGTATAGTTCCACCACTCACACGCAACACGCAATGTCCCAAAAATTTTAGCACTAAGTTCCCTCTGACTACCTTGTATCATGAATCAATCCCCAGACGATATATATTTTAAAAAGAATAGAAAAGTTCTTCGTAACTATTTAATTATATTCTAAGTTAAATTTTTATACATGCTTGAAGAGGTTCCCAGTACTTATACAAAAACAATATTAAATGTTACACTATAATTTACGCCTTTATAAAGCTATTCTAAGAATATTGCATACAAATTAACTCCAAAAAGCGTTCACGTGAGACGATTTCGCTAATTATTTACAAGTGCTAGTAAAACTCATAAATAGGATTTTTACAGGACCCATAACATTTACAGTCCCTGGTCGACCTTACATTCTCCTAATGTGAGCTCGAATAACAATTACCATCGGGCCCAAGTGCCGACATAATTTTATTTTTAGCGGTCGTTATACAAAGTAAGAATTAAGGCTCTTAACCCTAAGGTCTTAAGGAAAACAATTTTAAATTCGATTCTGTGTTGCTTTAGTCTTTTAGTAAATTTTTTTTGAGAATATCAGGAGTTGAGCGTTTTCTTTAAAATCTAATAGGGGGATTAGACATCAACTTAAGTATAGTTTATTATTTATTATTTTAAGAAAGGAAACAATTATAATTCCACTTCAAACCAAGTTAGTTGAATTTGAAAATAAAAATCGCCATAGTAAACCTGTTGTTGGAAAACCGAAGAAAGTAAAACGATCCGCAAATCATAAAACATAATGTATGTAAAATAGTTATAAATGTTATCAAGTAGTTTGTAAGCCGTCAGCAAATATCAAGGTAGTACAGCTATTTGCATTTGTAATATGATGGAACGCTACGTCAAGTAAGTTTATTTCTTCAATTTTCTGTTCTACAATAAGTAAAATATACGTAGCCCTTTGTATTTGTGTGAGTGAGTACAGTGTAGATGTATCGTCTTTTGCTGGTGTAAATCGGCTTTTGCTGCTTTTTGACAACCGGGCTATAACTCTTGTACTGATAGCAACAACATATATTTAATTTTTATATTTTATTTTTGTGTGCGATTCATTAAAAACGTAAGATAAAGTTGGCACTACAAATGTACACAAATATTAAAAAACTACGTGACCGTGCAGTAGTGGATGAGTAAAATTTAGTGTTCACAACGCTGTCTTAGATGATACAACAATAAGATTTATTAGTAATTCAAACGACACATCGGAGGAATGTAAATATTACAATATAAAAAGCGTAAGGCTTGCGAACTGTTCTTAAATATATTATGTGCCTGTAAAATAGTATATAATATGGCATTATCTCGTTATACAGTTTAGTTTAATCCCTTTAGTTCTTAAAACTCACAATTGACGCCCCGCATCTTAAATACACGGAATACTAAGAAATTGCTTGTCTTATTAACTATATATTTTGAAGAAAGAAATGAAAATTTTAAATATATAATTTCCTCTAGTCAGAATCGAATCCACGATCTATCGCAATATGTATATAAGTAACTCTTCTTTCTTATATGACGCATCGAGCAGTGACACCAACAATGCTCACACAACACCTTTGACACAAAATAATAAATTAACGTTCTATACTTGAATACTTTAGAATAGATTTGTATATAAAATTGCGTTCGGCTTGCAACCACTTTAGCTAAGCTGTTTCCGTTTTATATGGGAACTCAAATAAAAATAAGTACTCGAGATTTATTTAGATTTATTCAAATAAATATATTAAATAAAATTTTCTTACCTCTATATTATGATAAACTGTGTATTATGAAACAAAACGACAAATGCTGTTTATAAATTTAAATAAAAATACATGTGAAGAGGCTAAGTTCAATTTATATAATTGGACAATTTTTTGTTCAATTAACAACGCCACGCCTTGCTTCTTAACCAGAACGAGGAAATAAGAATATTAAAATATTTTATTCCACAAAGTAGGAATCGAACCCACAACTGACGGCATCTACCTATACTTTTAGTAATTTTGTATAACGAACCACGGATTTGAAAATGCTATTTCTACAATACTCTATAGATGCCACACCTTATGACCTCCCTATTGGTACTTAAATATAAATGTTTATTTAATCTCTTTATTGATATTGACAGATACATGGTTACTTATATTTATACATTTTGCATTGAGCGAGTATTTCATAGAAATAGAAAACACATCGTAATAAGGAGTCGTTCATGTTTTGTAAGACTAGTAACATTAGTTTCACATCGTTCAATTTGTCACAACATCTGTATATAGACGTCGTAGAGTCCAGTCGTGGCGCAGGGACGCAATTGTGTGACTGAATGTGCGTTCGATCTACACATGAAATATTTATTTAAATTTATAATTCCACTTTGCTTTGGTGTGGAGACAGACCGCGGCGTTGAGTTCCGCCACCCAACACGCAATGCCTCCAGAATTCTACGAAAAATGGGAAAAGGAAGCAATTAAGGGAACTTAACATTAGTTATGAGGCCGGTCGTGGCGCAGCGGCACAAGGTGTGACTGTAAACCGACTGGTTGTGGGTTCGATCCCCACTCGAGGAGATGAAATATTTACTTAAATTTATATTTCCATTTCTTCGCTCTGATGTCGAGGCAAAGTGCGGCGTTGAGTTCTGCCACTTAACACGCAATGCCTCCGGAATTCGGCAGAAAGTAGGGAACGGAGTGTCTTTCACTACGTTCCCTCTGCCTACCCTGCAGTGTGCGGGATACAGCGTGAAGCTGATTTGATTTGATTTAACATTAGTTTTCCTCTGCCTACCCTGCTGTGTGCGGGATACAGTGTGAAATTGTATACAACATGTAGTATATGATTCTTGATTAATATCAACCACAGCTATTTTTAAATATCAATTATTTCAGAGACCAAGGTCTGTGGTTAATTATAATTACAGTCGGTTTTCACTATATTTCACTAACACAAGTCCCGCCGCTGCTTAGCTCACTGGTTCTGCTCGCTGTAATTATCAATCAATAAATGCTAATTGAGGCCAATAATTTAGTTATTCTGAGGTGACATGTTGTGGGCTCGATGCCATGTATTTTTTGTGTATTTACTGTTTTTTTACTGAACGATTTCATTTTATATGAAATATATGTTAAACTTTATTATTTATAATGGCACTCAAACGTCGTCACTTTCCGTATACTCTATTAGATACCGTATACTCTATCTCTAAATACTGATCGTTATTAAAAAGATATTCGAATCTACAACATTCGCAATGCAACGCAACGCATTCGGCGGAAAACAGACTACGGAATTGCGTTACTGAGACCGGATGAATTAATATGAGGTTCCTAGGTTCCCTCAACTTACCTTGCTATGTGCGGGATACATCGTGAAGCAAACAATATATATTTGATATAAAATTTAACATTTACACATTTACTTTAAAATAACAAATCTTTAAAATAACAAATTGACGTCACAACTTTAATCAAACTCTAATCTCGATAGAATACATCAAAGTAAAGGTTAATGCAAACAAGATGGTTCCAAGACAAAGTGTTTGTAATCACAATCATTAAGCCTTTAATAAGGATGTAGGTTAAAGATCTATCGCCGTCTTATCTTATCTAATCTACGCCCATCTGGAGAACAGTATTTAGACTGATACCAACAATACTTGCCACGTATTTGTATATCCTTTTTTTGTTTTTGTATTTAGATATTTGTTTTTTTTTCAGCTTCACGCTATATACCGCTTATATGCAGGGTAAACAGAGACAGGAATATAACGTTAAGGTAACACGAAATTCAGAAAGCTTCTACTTTTAATTTAATAAATATATGACTAATGGCGATGTGCTCACAAATCCCTCAAGGGATTGTTCTTTAAAAACACTAACATAGCAATATTAGCTAAAATTATAATAGTTTTACTATTGGTTATACATAAATATAAGTACATATAATTACGAACATGTGTAATTTTGCTGAAATAAGAAAATAAAAAAAGGAAAATTAATTCTGAATATAAAATTAACTTTGTATGTTTATCCTTATTTAAGCAAAGATTTTATTAATTTTACTTAAACTTACAGGTTATGTTTGGGGCATAGGATGTTGAGTGGCGGAACTCAACGCCGCGCTTTGCCTTAATACCAGAGCAAAATATATAAATATTATTTTTTTAATTTCCCGACTGGGAATCGAAGTCAAATCGTCTAATTCATAATCACACATTGTACCACAGCACCACTACGACCTCACAAATAAAATATTTAATGTAAATAAAAGAAAGCCCAGATGTTATTCTCCGCCATCCGGAGAACAATGTACACTTTGGAACGTCCCAGTTTAGGAGCATTGTTTTGGCGACCAGGTCGTATGGAGACTACCATAATGTAGGAATAGGAGCTCTAGAAGCGAAGGCAAAGGGACTCAAAAGCAAGGCAAATGTGTTTTTAGAATACTCTCTACACTAAAACTTTTAATTACTTTGTAAACACGCTTTGTAATATCAGCTTATCCCTTTGAAGCAAACTCCTTTAATTAATACTCGTATGTATGTAGATGTGAGACACAATATATGTAAATCGATTGTGTATGTTCTAATATGCTGAAATCTAAGGACATTAGTCCCGTGTGGTTACACTTGAGAGACGTCACTTCGAATGTCTTACTGGAAGCTGTACTGATATTATGTTAAATTAGTTAAGTATACGAAGACAAAGATAAATGATAGAGTTATATGTTTGTTGGCATTTGATGAGAGTGCAATGGGATTTTTTTTGCTAATTTAAGCCTCTTTTTTTATAGGTGAGGAGCCTGCTGTTGAGACAACCCGCTCTCTAATTTTCGCCGAATTTTGAAGGCATTACCCGTTGAGTGGCAGAACTCAACGCCGCGCTTGCCCCAACTCATTTAAATTTCTCGAGTATTCCTTGTATGAGTGGCTTTGCACCACGATTGGCCTCAAATCGAAACATTCAACTAGTAATTGAAATAAATCATATATTTAATAATTCAATATTTTTGTATAATCACGCATAAAATACCGAAATATATGTTTCAAAAATCAAAGAGTATATATTTGTATATATGTACTAAAAAAGTTTTCGAAGATGCAACGAGAAAGCATATTATGAATACAAAAACAATTTTTAGTTAATTTCAAGTTAAATCAAAACAGTTATTTTAAACGAAACTAAAGAAAATTTGACTAAATCCTTCGAATACTAACCAAAAGTTGCAAAAGTGAATTCCACAGTATCCAATATCGATCTGGCAAAAAACAAAAAGTTAAACGCTTAAACGATCAGTTTCAGTGAAAGTGGAGTAGAAGAATTTGAAACTTTATTTACTTTGGAACTTCGTTTAGATAGCTTTGTAATTGTGAGTTAAAGATTTCCTCCTTTACACATTAGAAGTAGGTAGAGCAAAGACACTCCGTTCCCCATTTACTAAATATAGTTAGAGACTGTGTTTTACGTACAAACTTACTAATCAGATACGCGAATATAATATATAAATATCAAATTTAATTGATTAATATTTAAGGTAGTCGTGGCGCAGGGGCTCAAGGCGGCAGGGCGCAGGGTGTGATTGTAAAAAGAAGACTGTGGATTCGATCCCTACTCGAGGGAATTAATTATTTATTAATAATTTCATTTTGTCCGCTCTGGCACCAAGGCAAAAGCGTGGCGTTGACTTCCAGTACTCAATACGCAATGCCTCGAAAAATTCAGAGATAAGTGGGGAGCGGATTGTCTTAAGACTAGGTTCCTTCCGCCCACCCTGCTGATTGCTGATTTAATTGATTTAATCCAATTTAAATTTCCCGATCGGTTCGCTCTCTAACTATACCTCGTTCAGTGTCCATAAAGTCAGCTACTACTTTAATCGTGTAATCGCTCGCGATAATCTAAAGCAGTAAAACACTTGTGAGTTGTAATTAATTATTTACATATAGTACAGGGAAATATGTAATGAAGTTGTTGTTGTTATCATATTACAGTAGTTATGAGTTCGATCTCCGATTAGATAAATTATTATATTTAAGCTTTTCTTGCTTTTTCGATCTGTTAAGACAAAGCTTTTTAACTTGAAATTTAATAAAAAATAAAGAGTGAAGTATAGATATATAGAAATATACATATATATATATATATATATATATATATATATATATATATATATATATATATATATATATATATATATATATAGACACTAATTTGACTATACGTACTCTATTCCGCACAGTCGTATGGTAAAATATATTTTTCCTATTAAATATTTTTCTATAAGTCATCACAGTTCAGTAGTAATTAATATCCTTTTTTTGTTCAAATTAATTAGTATTTAATGAAAAAGTTACTTCAATATACACTTTTACAATTCACCTCTTAACCCTCTAAACTTACAACATTTATTACAAAAGACATCAATTTAGCTCTAAAATCTTCATTGTTTGGAAGTAATTAAAAATGGTTATATTATATATTACAAATAGAATAACATTTTCACGAAATAAACCAAATATGTTTATTATTTACAACGTATATTAAGCTCTATGCGAGTGGGGTTGGAGTTTAAAACAGTAATTAACAACCAAAGGTACGAAGTTCTGAGAGGCTCTCAAAATGTATTCGCTTGACAAGTTACGAAATGTCAAACATTGTAACTTTATTAATAAGATCTGATGAAATTTTAATCATAAACATTACGATTAATACTTACAAAGTTAAAAGTGGTTAATTCGCAAATAATCCTTTTTATAATGTATTTGGTCACTATACTTCACTAAAACCATACTTATATTATTACACTATTGTTATATATTATTCAATATACACGCAACTGACAATTACGTATTGACGTGTGCAATCCCGGTAGCAGCGTCACGTGCTGCTCTCTTCAAGGCTCTTTGTGGACTGAGCTTTAAGTATCCCGAACCGAGCCTGGCGCTTTACTTGTAACTTGCGACTTTTGAGTCGTCAAAGAAAACATAAGAGTCTTCAAGTCCATCTCCAAGTAACTATAGTTTGTTATTCCCCTTTTCGAAACTAATAATATTCCATTTTTATTACATGAAAAGAGCTTTTTGCCGAGCTGGAAAACTTTTTATTGGTTTCTCCGTGACTTAAAAGTATAGCGGTCAGGACTTATAGTAAGGGTACCTCCTTTTCTATGTTATTTTTACCTTATAAAAGAAGAAAAGACAGTTAAATCTTTTTTTCATTTTTAAAGTGTTATTCCACACTTATGAAAGAAAAATACATTTAAAATTTTTAACGTAGCGGGACTCGAACCCGCGCCTCCCGGAAACCGACTCAAATTCTAGGTACGTATATCTTAACAGCTCGGATACGTCTTCGAGCGCTTTCCATTATTGTTATATTACATAAAAAGTAATAGAAAACGGAAGAACTTGACAGATGCGTACGCTGCCTAAATGAGTATAGTTAAGTAGAAATTAAGTATGAAGTATCTCCTACATATAGCTCACAGTAACCGTTTTTATGTTTTTTTTTACAAATTACAAAAAAAAAAAGATTTATTTATGTAATAATTATAAACAATGTATAATTATTTGCTAAATTAAATACGTTGTGCACCTTATGTATCAGAGATATAAGATACAGAGACAGAGCTATCATCGCCGCACTTTCGAGATAATCTATAAAAATTATTTATGTTTATATTGTCTCTTGTCAGTATCAAAACTATTGATAAAATTACAAATCGGTTTATATATAATTTATTCCATTTAAAACCTTATACCATCTGCACGAATTTAAAATAATATTCATAATGTAACAGAACGACAAGTTTTGTCTACACCACGATCGAGTACGGTCACCAGTTAATTCACAAAATGTTTTCTGTTCCAAAATCTTTTATTATAATGGTAATACAAGTTTTCATTTATACTATTACTAATAGCTAAGTGTCGTGTCGTGTCACGCTTTCCATAATTATAAACTATATTGTAATATAATCTAATAAGTTTTTGGCCTCATTTCCAATTTTTGTTTAGACAGAGGGAACTTAGGGTAGTGGGTAGGTAGTGTGACACTTCATTCCCATTAAGACATTTCCGTTTCCCATTTTCTGCCCAATTGTGGCGGCATTGAATCGTTTTACCGCGAAATTTTTTAAATACAATAAGCACCCTAAATGGACTTTGTATCCGCGGCCTTAAGTACAGATATATTTTTTAAGTATTTTATAAAATTTATTGTATTCTTTTTTACCAGAAGGTAAATTTGGCTAAGAAATTTGTGTTGATGAATGAAATAATCAATTCGCTATTTAGGTGAATGAATACGTCAAGGACATGAAAATCTCTTCACCCACTTTTAGTTTTTTCTAAGGTAACTAAAATTTCAATGGTAACACACACATATATATATATATATATATATATATATATATATATATATATATATATATATATATATATATATATATATATATATATATATATATATATATATATATATATGGCCACGATGGGCTGAGTGTTGAGCATCTGAAGTATGCGGGAGCTGACTTAACGAGAGTTCTCGCTATATTTTTTAACATGTGTTTGAGTCATAGCTACCTGCCGGAGGATCTAATGTTCACTGTAGTGGTACCAATATTGAAAAATAAAACAGGAGATGTATCCGAAGTTGCAAATTATAGACTGATCTCACTAGCAACTATAATAGCTAAAGTATTGGACAGTCTGCTTGATATGCAGCTGGAGGGGCATATTAAACTTCAAGATTCTCAATTTAGTTTTCGACCGGGTCTTTCTACAGAAAGTGCCATCTTTTGCCTCAAGCAGACTGTACAGTACTATACAGCAAGAAATACTCCAGTATACGCCTGTTTTCTGGATTTATCTAGGGCTTTTGATACTATATCCTATGATGTACTATGGAAGAAACTAAGGGAAGAGACGGATGTACCCTGCGAGGTTTCATCTGTATTGCAATATTGGTACCACAATCAACGTAACGTGGTAAAATGGGAAGGCAAGCACTCTGAAATGTATGGGTTGGAGTGTGGGGTGAGACAAGGGGGCCTGACTTCGCCTCGTCTATTTAACCTGTACATGAACGGGCTGCTGGGTAAGCTTGGAAGTAGCAATATCGGTTGTCATGTAGGAGGCGTCTGCGTAAATAATATTAATTACGCTGACGATATGGTATTGCTCAGCCCATCTATTGGCGCGCTGCGTAGGTTGTTGCGTGTGTGTGAGAGGTATGCTGAGGCCCAGGGACTGAGATACAACGCAAGAAAGAGCGAATTCCTGGTGTTTAAGTCCGGTACGAAAGTTTATACCCATGTGCCACCGGTGTATCTTGGGGGCACTGCTTTAAAAAGAGTAGAGCGATTTAAGTATCTGGGTCATTGGGTGTCAGACTGCCTCAGCGATGACGGAGATTTAGAGAGGGAGCGCAGGGCGCTGGCCGTACGGTGTAACATGCTGGCCCGACGGTTTGCACGGTGTACTGATCGAGTAAAGGTAACATTGTTCAAGGCTTATTGTCAATCCTTCTACACCTGCAGTCTTTGGGTTAGGTATACGCAGCGTGCGTACGGCGCCCTGAGAGTCCAGTAAACAATGCATTCCGAGTGCTGTTTGGGTTACCGCGCTACTGTAGTGCCTCCGGAATGTTTGCTGGGAGGCGTGTTGATGACTTTCACGCTATTATTCGTAAAAGTAGTGCATCTATGCTCCAGAGGTTACGAACTAGCTCAAACGGCATTCTGTCTGCACTGGCTGACCGCTGGGACTCGAAAATTCTGCGCCACTGGGTACGGTTACATGTTGGCTAAGGACTGTTACTGTGTTTGTTTTTCTTTTCCGTTTGTTAACTTTTATTATTTAAGCTTTACTTTTATTATTTAAGCTTTACTCTTTACTAACAAAATATGGACATGTGTCTGAAATTAAATAAATAAATAAATAAATAAATATATATATATAGTCTAGACTTGAGATGACATTATGGTTCAGTTTCCAAATATAAACACGATTGTCGATTTTTTAACTTCATTGAAATGAGAATTGTGTTTGGGCGGTAAAGTCGTTTTCGAATTCACCGACTAAACACAACAATCGACATGTTTTACGTAACTTAGTGTAGCTGATATTTAGAACTTGAATTTTATCAGAGTTTTAGCAATTGTGTCCAATTTCATGCATATAAACTGATTTATTTAGGAGTTATAACGAACTCAAAAGTGTAAAATGGTTTGTTTAAAATATACATGCGCGCTTAAATTTCAACACTAAACAAACATAAGAGACATTTAGTTAAAATTAGATAAGCAAAGGAAAATATTTTTCAAAAAATAACTTTCACTGTTAAAAATAATAATCTTTGTATCATGATGTCAAGTACGTAGGTACTACATTATGCGGCAGAAAATCCGAATATATCCATTGCACATGCTGCCAGCTCATGCAAAGTGGTTGTCTTATAGATCTCACTACAAAGCTGGCTTTGAGTTTAAACACGCTTTGTTATATATGACGCGATGATTATAATAAATATAATTTAAGTTGATTTATAATTTTTGTTTAGCTTCACGCTGTATCCCGAATATAGCAGAGTAGACAATGGGAACCAAATGCTAAGATACTTTGTCTCTAACTTTCGCGGCATTTTTGAGGCATTGCTTGTTGAATAGTGCAACTCAATATCGTGCTTTTGCGTTAGGAACCAGAGCGAAGACAAGAAAATATGAATAAATTCACTACCCCGAGTGAGCTCCCCACGCTCCCCTCTCCCACGCTTTTACCCCTGCGCCTCATTGGTCACAATTTTACTATTTGTAATAATTATTAATTGAGGCCGGTCGTGGCGCAGCGGCACGAAGTGTGACTGTAAAACCGACTGGTTGTGGGTTCGATCCCCACTCGAGGAGATGAAATATTTACTTAAATTTATATTTCCATTTCTTCGCTCTGGTGTCCAAGCTAAGCGCGGCGTTGAGTTCTGCCACTCAACACGCAATGCCTCCAGATTTCGGCAGAAAGTGGGGAACGGAGTGTCTTAACACTAGGTTCCCTCTGCCTACCCTGCTGTGTGCGGGATACAGCGTGAAGCTGATTTAATTTTTTTAATTTAATAGTTATTGAACTTATTTTAAAAGTTGTCGTGGCTTTTTACACAAACACTTTTAACAATTTTGTCTACTATCGCGTTTAGACACGCCCTTCACTGACACCTTTACAGTCATTTATGTCAGTGATTACTGACACAATTAGCTATGGCCGTTTGAAAATAATTGAACAATTTATATTTTACTATGTAAGAGGCGTCTTTGGTCTAATAAATCTATTCATATAAAACCTAACTTTTTAAATGATAGATCTTTTATTTGTTCTTTAATTTTTTTCATTAAGATCGATAAAGTATAAAAACATATGTTTTAATATATCATATGACACAAATACCTGATAAGTTGCCCGTCACGTAGAGAGGTGTGAAAGGTGATATATCTCACTATTAATATTCATTACCCGAGATGAGGGCGGCGAGTTCCTCTACTATTTAGTAACTGTATCTCTGAAGTGGATAATTCAATAATTCTCTAGAGAAATAACCCATGTTATTTATATAACGAGCCCGTAATAACGTTTTACACTATTGTAGAACTGAATAAATGTTATGAAGTGCTCTCCAAAGTATGGAACACGCCACCTGTTTATTTGCTGGAATCGCTCTCGCGTTGCATTTATAAACGGCGTTTTAATTACTGAAATTACTAGGCTGTTAGTGAGTAGCTTAATTTATATTTTTAGGGTTCCGTACCTAAGAAGGAAAGGCGGGATTCTTATAGGATCACTTTTCTTTGTGACACTGATTGTTTTATTAAGACCATTTATCTCGAGACCGCGTGGAGGTATTAAGCTGAAATTAATATCCAATATTGAACTCTACGATCCATTGTAGCAATCAAAAGATACAAGGAATTAAGAACGCAATCAAAAGATACGGATATTATTGGTATGTCATTTTTGTAGCGTATTATATGGCATTCGCCACATGATCAAAGCCTATTTAAATTAAATTAATAAAAAAAACCGAAAAGAAAAAATAAATATAAATATAAAATACTTACAGATAAAAAAATGTCATTACAACATTATTAAATTTTAAAAGTATCGAAGTAACGAAAATATTTTAGAAATATAAAAGTGAATATAGTAACCATGTCTGTTTATTTATGTCTGTCCTTTGATTTATACAAATATCTTTAAAGGTCAATTTGTAAATATGTATTTAATATAATTTTGTATAATAAAATTTTATAGGCGACTTGTTATGCCGGAACCCTGCCAACTTTATATTTAATACTACCATAACCAGAAATTAGTTTTTTTTATTTATTTCAACATATCTTCCGCAAATTGCAATACAAACAATCACGCTTTAGATTACAATCACTCATCATGCGAATAAACAAGAGAACGCAGTTTTATTTTCGCATCTCAACACAGAATATCTACGATGTAATAAAGGAAGCTTAACATTTGAGACTTTTCGGCATCAGCCAAAAAACAACGTGAATCTTTATAATATTTCTCTATAAGCCTGGGACTGATACGTTGCGGAAAAATAAAACACATTGTAGAAAATGAATGTGAATACGTAATTACGAGACGTAATTGTTTTTAAGTTCAGGTATCTTACGGATATATCAGATAAAGAGAAACTAGTGTTGACGCGCTCCGTTCTTTACTTTCTGTCCGAGTTAGAGATATTCGAGATATTATAATTCTAATAAAACAAATGAAAATGGTAAATTTACTTACACATTTTTTATTAGCTTCACGCTGTATCCTGCACATAGGACGGTAGGTAGGGAGGTACGATAAAACCATCTTTAATGTAAATATACTATATATACAATACTTCAAAAACATATAACAAAACATGTAGCTAAATATAAAATAAGCTCTAAAGACAAACGCAAAGTTTCCAGGAGACGCGGGTTCGAGTCCCGCTACGTTCAAATTTTTATACGTTTTCTAAACAAGTTTTTTTTGTTTCTTAAGCGTGGACTAACCTTTTAAAAAGTGAAAGATATAAAAATATATTAAATAAAATTTTATACAAACTCTACTCGTTACATAACTCTGAATTGCGCAAATTAGTTACAGAATTAAAGATGTAAACGAGAAATAAGGGCCATTATCTCGGCTTGTGGTTCTAATATCGTTTGGTACTTGACGTTAAACGTACGGACAAAATGTTCTGTTTATCGAATTAGGGGTACAGCGTGACTCTGTTAGCACAATGGTGTTGTCCCCCACTGAGGGGTTTTTATTATTTATATTTATTTATTGGTCCTAACTTCCTAAGTAGCAAGCCTATACATAGTTCAAGAGTAGATATTTGTAATAAAATAACGATATATTTTAATTAATTTCTTTTGTACTAAAATATTATGGCCATTATACGTAAAGCAAAAAAATTATGTATAGTTAAAATATAAGACTTCGTATTGTTTGTCAATGAGAAGGACAGTTTAAGTATAGCAAACTTAAGTTTGCAGACGTATGCACTAATTTTCTATAAAATGAATTACAATTATAAGTTTGTTTGATATTTTCATATGAAATATTAATAAATTTTCACATGGATTTGTACTCCAAGTTTTTATAATATTTATAGACTCATTAATTTATAGAATGGGGCGCGAGAGCTTCCAACCCGTGTCCATTGTCACTCTCATTACGGCTCGCAGCGTGACAGAGTTACTGGCTGATTGACAGATGCTAATAAAAATGACGGTTCACGTAAAAATCGGTTGTTTTAATAGGTATATAATTTATAAATACTTATTTAGAAAGCGTTTAAAAATTTGAACTCCTGGAAACTGACCAGGCGTTCTGCCCACTGAGCCATACGTTCTCGCCAAGCTACGTCGAAATTCTTTTACGCTTGTTACTACTTATTTATATTGTTAGCATCTCTGTAGGGAGATTTTTACAAATTTCCGCTACCCGAAATATATAGGCAGGGGGGCCTAGTGTTAAGAAGTTCCCCAGTTTACGCTAAATTATGGTCGCGTTGCGTTGCGCTGAGAGGTAAACACAACGTTGTGATTTGCCTCGACACCGAATGAATGGAGTGAAGAAATAAAACGATTTCATTTCCTCGAATAGGATCGAACCTATAACCTGTCGCGTTTATTACTGGCCTCATTTATAATTACTTCTTTGGGTCTTTTTCATTTACTAGTGAGGGTAAACACTACAATGTTCTCGTTATATCTTACCAAACTACAGAAATGTAAAAAAGTTAAGTTAATAATGTTTTTACTTATGAATTTTGAAATTTATTTTAAAGAACATAGTTCTCCTAACAGGCTTATAGGATGAGGCCGTCGTGGCGCAGAGGCACAAGCATGTCATTGTAAACGGTTGTGGGTTCGATTTCCCAGACTCCCTCTACCTACACTGCTATGTGCGAGATACAGCGTGAAGCTCAAACAAAATTTTATTCTAATAAACGTACATTTTTACCATTCAAAACAGCTCTGTAAGTAATAGTCAATAAAGGACGACGTCCCGGCGGTAGTATTTGGGTACGGAAGCCTAAAAAGACAACAATATTTATAACATTTTTATAATCATAGCTTGCTTTGGCAACCTCATTTTGGTATTATACATTTTTGCCAATTTACTGAGAAACTACTCATAAAGAAAATATATTCTTTTAAGTTTGTATTATAATCCATAATAATTATGCTTTCACGGCAAATAAATTAGGGGAACGGGGTGCCTTAATACTAGGTTTCCTCTACCTGCCCTATGTGAAGCTGAAAAAAATAGAAGACTACGTAACACAAAGTATCAGTTTCCGAAAAGATTGAAGATATTGTTTGGTTGACCGCGCTAATCTCGGAAACAGCTAGTTCCATACCCTATATTAGATACATTATGTAAATGGTTTCGTGAAACAATACCTATGACCACATTTACCTAGCACTTAGAATGTCTCATGTGTCGCCCGTAACTGTTCGTTATTTTCACTTGAACAGATCAGTGTCATTAAAGACCTTTAATTCATTTCCCCGAGTGGAAATTGAACCTACAACCTTCGCGTTGTAGGTTAATGCGTTAATGTTGACGTTACTTGAGTCAAACGACGCGACCCTCGTTATTAAAATAACATATATTTGTATGTTTGTATGATGTAGTTATATAGGTATATTGTACAGTACTAACTTGGATTTTTCCAGGACATGAAAAGGTTTTCCTATAGTCATATGGAATTAATTGGTGTATTTTCGATTTCATTCATTTAAGATTTATTGATTGCCTCAAAAGGTAAAGTCGGAGCCCTCATAGGATCGCTTTTTGTCCGTCTGTCTATTTGTAAGGGCTATGTTGAGGTCGCGTAGAGGTATCAAACTAAAATTAACAACAAATCTATGATCCCTAGGAACACACAAAAACAACTTTCTTAGTCATCATAATAAAAAATACGAGCATTTATGCATTGGTTTTGATGCATTTTATACGTAAACAAAACCTATAGGGCACTTACTGTTGGCCTACAATTATAAAATTTGTACAAAGAAAGAACGTTCAATACAAACAAAAATTTATATATGTAAGATTTCATTTCATTGTAAGAATAATCATTACAAATTTATATTGTGTGTAGTTCTTTCATACAACATGAGGGAATGTGACGGAAAGCTTAAGTTTGTCAAGTTTCATATTTTGTACCGTTACCGTTTTTTTTTTTTTGTCCTGAAATTGATACGGATGCTTCGATGTGCGAGTGAGACTTGCTCTTAACTGTTTATTTTGCAAATCTTTCACATAGTTGACTCCAAATGGGAAAAAATCATATTATTAAGATACAGAAAATACACGTGACATTTAAACTAAACAGCATCACACAAAATCATACCTTCTCATTACAACACGACGGCGACTAATCGTTAATTTTACTCTGAAATCTCATTTCCAAGAGATCACCATTCATTAGACATTATAATTTATAATTGAATTTTTCCTTATATTTCGCTCTTCCTTTTCTTTTCTTTTCACCTTGCGGTAAACAAAGTTTTTGGGATTTTTTAATGATGTAGAAATAATGATAGTAATGAGCGCAAAGT
>OU860787.2:4363239-4415408 GCA_917862395.2 Heliconius sara | reverse complement strand
TGATTTACGAATTAACATACAATAAATTATTATATTTTCCTATTTGATATTATATTCCGCCTTTGAAATACTAAAATAAAGCTAAAGCTGTTTAGGTAGTCAGTAGTCTTTACTTACTTTCTTATCCAAAAAGAGAGTTGTCGCAGTGACTGTTCTCTCCGCTCTGTGTCTATCTTAAATATTGCAGTATTTTAGAAATATAATGCGAGTAAATAAAGCATATTATATTGTTTTATGTCACCGCAATTTCTTTACAGAACGAAGGTAAATATATCTAAAAAGGATTTTAACAAATTATTAAAATAAGAAAGTTCGTAATTCCATAATAAGTTCTATTGCCGCATTCCACTGTAAAAAATAAATAATATAATTTGCACAGTTAATAAACTTCGCTTTAAAAACTTACATTCAAATATTTAAACGTTAGAAATTTATATAAAACGTAAAATCCGCGTACATACTAAATAAATGTTACTAGCGTCCGTCCCGTTTTGTTACTGCTCGTCTGTTGACTCAATCATCATTTTATCGTTTGAAGGTTTGTGAAACATTTGAAGTATCTATAAAATGTACAAAAACAATGTGCTATTTGTACTATATATAAAGTGTTCAGAGTTATAAGTTATATGAGTCTGAACTCGAATGGTTCTCTAGTAACCTCTGAAGAGGTTCACTATTCAAGTCCTGGCTCCATTATCACATCAGCTCGATGACACCATATTATATTTATCACCTAAGCTTAGCATAACTACCAATAGAGTCGGCAATTTTAATCCAGATCGAAGGGAAGTACAATTTATAAAAGTCCAGAAACTTAAGTTTGCGGGAATAATGAATGGACTGTTATTATAAATTTATAATTATGTTTTCTATGAAATATCTATAGATTTTTATTTTATTATACAAAATGTAAAAAGCGAAGCACATATGCTCGTATGTTTTGATTGCGTTGACTTGGAAACTTCGTATTTCTGTACTCCAAGGGACTGCGGGTTTAAATACTTGATATTAATTCAGCTTGATTCGTCCAAGCGATCTGGAGATAAATAGTTTTAGAGTCTAAACAGAGGGAAAGACGGACTTTTGAAGAACGAAACTCTACAAAACTTACGACCGTCACCTATTGTGAGATATCTTTTAAACACTCATTTTTATGTGAATATCGTATAACAGTTCTAAATCCGAGAACACAATAATATGTACATTATAACAACAAAAGCTAGTACAGGGGAGTATTTAAATCCGCATACGTAAAGTTAAAGCTTACATAGTTTCCAATTTGTTTGCATAAAACGTGATGAATAAAACATTTGTGGGTCAATCTGAGATTAACAATAACTAAACTTGGCGTTCGTGTTGTTTCGGTATAAGCAGTTTTTAGACGTGTTTTTGATCAACTTGGCTGTCGTACACTTTATATAGATAGTAGTATGGTATAAGTAAGGTGGATATAACGAAATAAAAACTTTTAGGAGCGATTTTTAGTAATTATTAGTATTATTATGTTACCTAATATGTTTCTTAGTAAAAGGTTTTTGTAGCTTTTAACTTAAGCAAAAAGAACCTAGTGCTAAGAGAACGTATTCTATTCCCAAATTCCACTATAAGCGTCAACACGCAACGCCTCGAGAATTCAATAAAAAGGAGATTGGAACGACTTAACACTAGGTTCCCTCCCCCTTGTTATGTACAGGATACAGCATGAGCTAAAAAATAAAAAGAAACATGATGATATTGCTCGTTTTTTTATTATAATGGAAACTAATCAGAGGCAAATTTCTATTTATTTTTATATAACATATCTCTTTATTGTATTTGTAATTTTACCGATAATAAAACAGTTTTAATCAAAGCCAACATTACTCAAATCTACACAATACAAAAATTATCGAGTCAGTTTCCTATGATGCATATATATTCTGATGGAAAATCTAAAATATCGATTTATTTATAAATTTATATTTCTTTTATTGTTTTTGGCGCGGGATAAGTTAGTTATTTATTATATATTTAATAAATAAAAGAAAGTTACAAAAAATTACGTAAATAATAATACTTCTTTGATCAATCCTAATGTTTATTCATAAGAGCGCGCTAAAAAATCCTGTAGGTCCAAATTAGAAGGTTTTTATAAAAGAAAATAAATTGTATCGTAAATGTATAGAATATACAAATCAGCTTCACGCTGTATCCCGCACACAGCAGAGAAGGCAGAGGGAACCTAGTGTTAAGACACTATAGTACCCATTTTCCGCCTAAAGCTGGAGGCATTGTGTGTTGAGTGGCGAAACTCAACGTTACGCTATGTGAATTTAAATTAATATTTAATTACTACCAATGTGGATTGAACCCACAACTAGCCGCATTTACAGTCACTCAATTCAATTCTGTACATAAAAATATGTATTGGGTGCGTTAAAATATCGATAGCTTTAAAGCCATTTAGCAGAATTTTTATGTCTCATATCAGCTTATGCGCAAATCATTCAATAAATACGGGACAGAAATCTAAGAATTTTGATATAGTAATAAAGTCTCGAATATTGATTAATACAAAAAAATCCTACTATTCAATTACTTATTACCGTAAAAAAAAACCCGGTAACAAGTAATTACTTCTATTAATGATAACTATTCAATAGATGCGAATGATATATGTAGATACATAATTTGTATAGCGCGGTGTTAGGTTCCACCTCTCTATTCTACCTCTCAGCAAATATTTTCTATAAGAGAAGAGTTGAGAGCGGAGTGTCTTAACTCCAGATTAGTTTAAACTTTATATGTAGCTTAAAAAACTATTTAGAGTATGATCATTTCAATAAATTTCATAACCTTATAAATTTTACCGCTTACTAATAAGTAAGCGGTAAAATTTATAAGGTTATGAAATACTTTAAATACAAATATGAAGTACTTTAAATGAATGAATGATTATTTAATAATATTATGACATCCATTCAATATTAGCTACAGTATCACTAGTCAGGCCAAGTCGAATCCTTCGCGGAGGTCCGTATAGAGAACTCGAGACGGCTGTCAATATAATAATATAATTAAAAGGCATTTACTATGAAAAGACTCGTTAACCCTCGGACGGACCTTTATCGACACGTTTTATCGTAATGAGACTGAAGTAACAAGTACACGACGAGAGTGAACATGTGCATGTTTTAGATATTACGATGCGAATACCTTTTTGTATTGTTGTGTAAGGAAATTAACTCTCTTCTTACTTTGTTCAATCTACGCAAATACTACAAGTACCGGCCCCAAGCTATATCTGACGCTCTGTGTACTTCGTCATACAACTGATAGATATATATACATTTTGTTTGACATATCAACATTGAACTGTCATTGAACTATCTTTAACTCAAATTCGTTAAGCATATCTTTGAAGTTTCAGAACCAAAGAAAAGATACAGTATACAGTTTTAATTAATTATATGAGATTTATTATTAAGAAATATACCTAGTTAGCTATATGTATCATAAAAAAAGGTTGTCTTTTGTATAAAAAATAAAACTCATTTTAAATAACATTAATGTTACCCTAAAATTGAAAGAAAAAAAAAACAATATTGCTTCTGCTATGAAAACACAAT
Source organism: Heliconius sara (assembly GCA_917862395.2). Classification (NCBI taxonomy): domain Eukaryota; kingdom Metazoa; phylum Arthropoda; class Insecta; order Lepidoptera; family Nymphalidae; genus Heliconius; species Heliconius sara. The sequence continues at coordinate 4,411,800 of OU860787.2, read as the reverse complement.
TTGCACCAGTTAGATATCCTTTGTTCCATTTTGAGTTAAAATTATATTAACCTCCTTACTGAGTTGGGTTATAAAGTAAAATATGGACGAGGAGCGTAATTAATGATATGAAATCTTTATTTACGTTTCGTTGATATTGTAGAGAGATTACATTCTATACTATCTACATTCTACTGTAAGTAAAGCTGCGAATTTGAATACGAAACTGGAAAAATTTCATATATATATCATACTATAATCATACTATAATTAATATTTTATTTTATAATTAATCATTATTTGAGAAGAAAAAAAGTTCCAAAAAATATATTTACGTATAGTTTTTATTTAGAAAAATATTATTTTAAAAGATGGCAAAATTAAAAGAAACAGGGTAGGCGGCATTAAGAGGGATTTTCAAAAGGAATGATGTTGGAAATGATTTGGACAATAAATTCTAACAGAAGTTGTTGTTGTGTTTCATTTACTTTTTTTCAGTTTCATGCGCGTATGCAGCAGGTTAGAGAGAAGGGAGTCGAGTGTTGGAGTGATCCCGTGGAGTGTCTTATTTCATGGGAGTCTACGTATTGATTCTGTCATCAAAACGAATTATGGTTTGTTAATTGCTATTAATACTAAAATATAGTAATTGAAAATATAATAAAAAAATACAAATTTTAAGCTATCTTAGTTCGTATTTATACATACTTGGGGACGAGAAATAAAAATCGATAAAATATAATTAATACAATACATACATGTACTTTTGTATAGAATGAACGAACATGTAGCAAAAATAATATTCAACGAAGAAATCAAAAGCTCAAATCTCATCAGACACCAGTAATTGACTCCACATCCGCCAATTACGCCAACATTACATTTGAAAATGAATAATAATATTTCCTGCGTAATTTGCGGTTATCTTCGTAATACATCGGTAATTCGCATGACTTTGTTTGTATGCGTGATTTTATTTTATTAAAATAGTCCTTTTTTGTTCTATTACACTTTTACAAGCTGTTTAAGTTTTTTATTCGTGAATTTAGCATTAATTCCATGTAAGGAATTCTGTTTTATTAACGTTAGCAATAAAATAATTTTAATTGAAATTTTTTACGCACGGGCTTTATTTATTTGCAAATTTTAAGTGTTCTTTAAACTTGAACTGGACTATACTATATATATTTAGTTTGATGTCTGGTGTAAAAAAAAGTCAAGTCAAATTTAGAGCTTAAAGTCTATCTCGAATGGACACAGAACTGGGCAGTTATATAGATCTCCCATTCTTTTATCAGTGTAGTCGAGAACGATTGCATTACTTCACATTTAACTTGGCTCTTTTTTTACATTTAGGTATTTAATAGAACATCATTACTCTTTGCAAATAATTATTAATATTAACCATTAATATTTTGTTATTTTTAAAATCACTTTATTTTACTACGTTATCTGATACAACTTTCGAACTTAACTCTTTTTTTACTTTTTTTGTAGTAATTATTATAATAACTGTTTGATGCAAATTGAAAAATTTTAAAAATTTAAAATTTTATGTACATCGCAAGCTGGAGGTTTTAATAAATGGGAACCCAGAACAAGAAAATAAGTTCTAGATTAATATCGAAAAAAAAAGTTTATCTTTATGACGTGTATCATCTTCACATTCGCTTCTCAATATATCATTTAGAATTATGGGACAGATCTAAATGGCGAAGTGATTTTGTGCTCAACTGGCACGTCTGGATAGTCATAATTAAAGAACTGAACTGAAGATGTTTACAAAATAAATACTAAATGATGATGATATTTGAATTCACAAACATTGCTCGCAATCTATATATTTCTATATGAACATAAGCGTAAGGCTATTTCTAATTGCTGTTAGTTAGTTTCACGCTTTATCCCCCGCGAAGCAAGGTAGACAAAGAGAGCCTAGTGTCATGGCCCTCCGTTCTTCTCACACGAATTTGTGATAAGCCGCGTTTAGTTGCGGAATTTGACACCGCTAGTGGAAATTATATTGTCAATTCCGCCGAGTGGAGCTCATTGTAAGTTCGACTTAAAATCCCGTTTACAGCTCTTTAATAAATGTATGTACAAAAAAAATCGTGCCAACCATACATCAATTTTAAGTATGATAAAAGTATTGCCTTTCCAGATAAATTTTTTCACGTTAAACATACGAAATTGATGATTTAAGCAAATTGCCATAAAACTGTAACCGATGGATCGAAAACTCCAATAAATTTCTTCTCGTATATCATTTCAATGAAAGTTCACGTTTATTTTGGACTATTTTGTCATTTTGTTCATTTTTATATTTCTGAAATAAACTGAAATAACCGTATTCAAGTTTAAAGACTATATATTTTACTATTTTATCTTTACTCATATCCCATATTTTAATTTCTTTTACTATATTTTTCTTAAAATTGTTTTATTCTTTTAATGTCAATTACATGTAAAAGAACTGTGCTCCCATTGTGTGCATTGTGTGTTCAAGTCCCAATCAAGAAAATGAAATATTTGATGTTTCCACTTCCTCGCTCTGCTAATAAAGCAACGGGCGGTGTTGAGTTCCGCCACTCAACACGCAATGCCTCCAGAATTCGAAGGGAAATGGGAAATGAAAATGTCTTAATGGGAGTGTTTTTACACTAGGCTCCGAGGATCCCTCTAATTTGCCTGCTGTATGCGGGATACTGCGTGAAGTTCAAAAAAGAACATCCATCATCAACAAAAATCTAATAGAAAATTTTGATTCAAATAGTAAAAAACCTAGAAACAGTTATTTATTCACATAAATACTAGGGATTAACTTGTTACTACGAGCCTGATTATCAATGATTCACTGCACAATTCAGATATAAAGAAGCCGTACTTAGATATATTTTATTTAATGAGGTTAATCTAATCGCTATTGATTTTTTTAACCTTTATCTAGAATATTAGTTATTTTCCCTTTGTTACTTAAACTGGGCTTAGAATTAAGAATATAATTAAAATTATTTAGCTATAATATTCTAATGAGAGTTCGAGATATTTTGCTTGCTTTTTCTTATACTTCAATACAAAGATACTAGTACATTTCCACCTTCATATAGCTACTATCAGGTGTTGGATATAGTAAACTTTTCGATTCAAGGACCTCACAGGAGTGTCATTAAATATGAAATAAATATAAAATTCCTGCATATTTCCATAATATTTACTTTAAAGGAAAGTTAAGTTGTTAAGTTATTTACTTTAAAGGAAAGGAGGAAAATTTCTTTATTTATTTATATTAGGAACCGATGGGTCAAATGAGATTACGGCCATCATTTTTGTTATTGGGTGTATTTTTATCAGTGTGTTTTCCTTTATACTGAACCAAGACAATTATACTGCAATAAATGATAGCGGAATGTAAAGTAAACGCCCATTTTGACATAAAAATAGTTAACAATCATCCAATGTTCTCCAACATATTGAATATTTTTAGGGTTCCACACCTCGGACCGGTACCTTATGTGACCACTTTGTTGCATGTTTATTTTTGTTGTACTATCTATATTGTGTAAGAATTGTTGTCAAACGGACGTCTATCAAGACCAATTATCTGGAGTTCGCGCGGACGTATAAAACTGTTCTTTTTCGGTTTCCATTAAGATATTTTACTTCATAGAAAAAAAATATTAAAATTTTATTTTTCTATTATGTTAAATTAGAGTTTCTCGACATTTGTAAGATGTAGTTGATATATACCCGTTGATATATAATTCTGAACTTGATACGAAACCCTCTGTGAGCGAGTCCACCTCGTACTTGACCAGTTTTTATTTTTTTATCACGTTTATAAATTTGTTTAGATTAATGGAACAAAGGCATTTGTTTCAAAAGTGTCCTTTTTCAGAGTGAACGCAGGGCGATCTTTACAAAACTTCCGTCTTACGGACTAGCCAGAATCTATGCAAGAGCATTTATTCTCAGTGGGCGCAACATCAAGGTCACCAAATAAATGCCCGTGAACGCTGAAGACTCTCATGCGTGCTGACCCCCCCTCCGAACCGAACCCACATCCTTCGCATCTACAGTCACTCATTGCCGTTAGAAATCCAAATATACACACAATAACATTGTCAACATGCTTATGTTATATATAGATAAACCAATGACACAAATTTACAAGTAGTATAAACATTAACTCGATTCAACTTCAGAAGTTCCAGAACCTAACTCGAGTAATCAAACATATCTACATCAACAATTGGCAAATAAATAGATTTTAACTGCACATCGACCTCAAAATAACATTCTGCAAGGAATGGACTACTATTAAAATAATAAGAAAAAAGATTATGTGTAAAATTGGTTTAATCACTTGATGGTTATTATGAATCTCGATTAATCTAATAACTATTAGGTTTCTAAGCAACCATTATTCGTCCATTTGTCGCACATATTTCATACAAGTGTAAGACTGTGTGACTATGTGATTTTAAATGGGAATAGTTAGCATTAACATGGGACCACATGGGAAGCACTACTTTTCAAATAACAAAAGAATCATCAAAATCGCTTCTCTTTCTTTGCAGGAATGATCTTAAATTGGTGATCATTTTAAAAGTAAACCAATGTGGCAACGTGGATCAGCCAGCAGCGTATAATAAGAACGATAGTTATGGATACGATTCTCACTCAGAGGAATTATACTATTTCTTTTCTCGCCTTTGGTAAAATAAAAAGAGGTTATGAGTAACGTCTCAAATAATGATGGAAATCAAAGAAGTGTATCAGCACTATTTTCTTTCTGCTCGACTGCGCGTGCGAAAAAAGTAAATAAAATATGCAAAACTGGGGAAATTTTTAGTTCATCCAGTAAATATTTCTAGCACAATGTACGTCACATTTGATTTACTGGAAGCAGTAAATTTTCATTTACTGATTGTTTAAGACAGGAACGAACAAACACGCGCCAAGTTATTTTATTTCCCGCTCTACAGATACTATGCAAGGTGTAACGTATTTCACTCTAAGATGAACGAAATATTTAGATTAATAGTTAATGCCAGTATATTTCGAGATAATACGTGCTTATATTTGTATTACTGTTATACATTACAACTTCTCTTTGTGCAGTATTCAAGGAATATTTATGTTGTGCATTAAAATCTAAATAATTTTATTTTTTTTTTGTCTTCACGCTGAGCGATGAAATGAATATATAAAAAAAATAGATTTAGAGCGGCATTCTCCGTCTGTGTTAGAGATATGTACTAAGTGTCTGCTGCTGTATTTAGTTTATTTTATTGTGTAATTATGTTGTAATATAAAAGAAATAAATACTTATACAAAAAGGACAACACTTATATAATTATAATTGATACATTCTTTGTCTTGTATTCTCTAACTTTTAAAAAAATCTGTGTATTTACTTAAATCTACTATAAAGTAAGTTGGTTTACTGAACGCAAATAAAAAATCTATTTGAATAAAACCATATAAAAAAAACCAGTAAAACAACTGAACAACTACAAAACACAGCCCGACATTTTGTTATTATAATAAATAACTTTCGAGCAAAAGTTTCACTTTCTGTACATAAATTACTAGGACGTGCGCTCCTGGTACACTAAACGATTTATTGTCTTTTACTCTTACACAATTAATAGAAGGTAGGGACTGCTAAATAACTTGGCAGCTAAGAGGTACGGTCATACTTGGTAGTAGTAATGTCTTTGAGATTTAATTCATTATTTATATATAAAACGCGGCCAGTCGTGGCGCTGTGGCTCAAGTGTGTGACTGTAAACGCGACTGGTTGTGGGTTCGATCCCCAATCCAGGAAATGAAATATTAAATATTTTAATTTTTTCGCTCTCGTGTAAATGACTGTAAACGAAAGTCGTGAGGTTGTGGTTCGCCACTCAATACGCAATGTCTTCAGAATTCACCGGAAAATAGGGAACAAAGTCTCTAGTACAAGAGTTCCCTCTGCCTACTGTGTTGTGTGCGGTACCTCATGATTTATTATGCTAATTTATTGATTTTCTAATTTATTATAAAACTAGATATTGCCGCGATTTCGTCTGTGTGGAAATGCAATGTACGTATAATTTTAAAAGTAGCCAAGTTTTTGCCGTGTGATCCCGGCCTAGAATAGGATCATCCTGGTACTGGTGGTGACGTAAGAGGCGACTAAAGTACGTGTGGTAGAGTCACGTTGCCAGCAATGGCAACACGCATGGGCAGACTCGACCGAATCATTACCACCCCCGGCATTTAAAACCGGCGTGAAGTAGTGGCTTTATGCCACTGCGTTTCGCATCAGGTAATACCGGGCCCCGGCGCCCAACCCATCTTCAAGGCCGGCAGCGCACCTGTAACTCCTCTGGGGTTGCACGGGGTCGTGGGCGGCGGTAATCACTTACCATCAGGTGACCCGCACGCTCGTTTGCCGTGTCTTTTCCATAAAAAAAAAAGCCATCGTTGCGCGTTGTGACGGCCTCTAACTGTAAACGAAATGCAATTCCTAGTCGGGGTAAGCAATTGTAATAGTTTTCTCAGCTCCAGTAAGACAAAGGCGATGTTAAGTCGGTCCCCCAACAGACAATGTCTCAATAATTTTCCGTAAAGTGGAGAACGGAGTGTATTCACACTATTTCTATCTGCCCACTTTCTATACAAGAAAAAGTATGAAACTGTAATTGAATAGAAAAAGAATATATCTGTTTATGGTCATAAAATAAAGTTAACATTGTCTTATATAGCCAGATAGAAGAAATACCTAGATTTGATACAACAGATTGTTTATTAATTGAAAGGTGAATTCAAAAATACTCGTATTGTAATGTTGTTAGTAGCTGCAAAATTAAAGATTACTAATATGTTATATGATTTCACGATGGTAGTGGGTTTGATTCCCACTTGGCGATATGAATTATTTTCATGACGTGACGTAAAGTTTCACCATTTACATGTCACATTAAGTTCTCTCTGATTATTTTACTACGAAAAAACTTTTTATTAATAAAAATAAATTTAATTTTAGCATTTAGTACAAGAAAATACAAAAATCTTTTTTTAGTTGATTATAATGTTAGGAACTACTCGAATTAAAAATTATTTAAAAAAATATTGTTGAACTCCATGTATCGAGAAAGTAATATATAGCAATACTGGTTGTTGCCACTACCAATCCACTTGGGATATTTTTTTGTAATTAAATTCGTGCGAAAAACCGCAAAAGTTGTTCATTATTATTTTGACACAACTAAAAAAAAGTACTTTTTCAAGCGTGAATTGGTTTGAAGTATAGTTATACAATACCTTATTAGATGTTATCAACGACTTCATTTTCCATTAACAAAATTAGGGGGTTTGCCATCTAGATAGTATTATTGTCGATGGGAGCTGTGTTTTAATCATTTAAAAAAATTATAAAAGTTCAATTTTTCAGAGGTTTCAGTAACCCGTTATTGATCTTGAATCAGTTGTTAGTATTATTTTTAGCGCTCTTTATCCCTAGCGAGCTTCCCAGAGAGAACGAAGCGTCGAACGACAACAGTACTGTTGTTGTAACATAGATTTCTGAACTTCTTCATACATACTCTCGAAGAGGAGATCTCGTGGTCGAGGTCAATACTTAGAAATTGTTTGTTAAGTAAAATAAGAATTACAGTAATTCCACCCTATATCAATCTTCAGATAACTATCATTGGGCCAGTCCTTGATATATCTAGATTATTATATTATTTGAGTGAGCAACTATGAGGCCGGATCTATTATATTGACCTCAATAGTTTTCTTTCGATAGACTCATAATAAGACACTGTTCGATGATCAATTAAGCAGTAATATATAAGTATATGTGACAAACATTTGCGATGTTGGTGTATTGGTCGAGAGATCACGTAGAAGTATACCTAATATTTAATACTATAATATATAGTTTCTCGTTAAGTATTACCATTGAATTACCAATTCAATACAAGTCAATTGGGACTGAAATAATAATTTAGGTCATTTTGCGAAGTGGCACATGTTGTAGGTATTCAATGTCATCATTCAACAAACTTATCGTAGCGCGTTCAACTCCCTTCAGGATCATCTGTTTTATTTTTGACAAATGATAAAACACGCCCGATGACGTCATCAAATTTATTTAAGTAAAACTATTATATAGGGAGCTGTTGGCTTGCTGTAGAATTTATTAATAGGAATCATTTTATTTTATTTTTATTTTATTTTCAAATCTATACCATTAAAAACCTCTATTGTAACAAAAAGCTTACTGTAACAGTCTAGTGTTGAGGACTGAAATATCACAATTCAACGAGAAGGTTTAAGTTAACTGGTACAGATACAGATATTTAGTACTATACAAATACTATAATACTATAGAATCTTATAATTATTAGGCGACTCCCTCTATTATGGACAATTATTAATGTCACTTAAACAGTACGGCGCCTTGGACGACTTCTAAATTTAGAGAAATAACTCTCAACATATAGTTACAATATAAGTTATATTTTAATTTTGATGAAGTTGAAAATTAAAATATTAAATATTTCATTTTCGAAATTTAGACTCAGAACCGGACCCACGACCTGCCGCGTTTACACGCTAGTGCCCCTGCACCAAGACTGGCTATATCAGTGAGTAGTTTTTACGATCTTATCAAAGCAAAACGCACATTCTTGAATGTGGTCGTGAATTACAGATTCAAAATGAGACAACATTTCTACAAGATAGTTAAAACTTCATGACTTTGAAACTACATGCACTAAAGGTGCATACATACATCAATCATTGTCTGATGCCCGTTGTATGGTTGTGATGAATTTGAGATTACAATCTGTATTGTTTTCACGGATTTAGAATATATAGAATAGTAGGACCTAGTGATATATTTCTCCTGTCTCTGATTGTCGCTCCTTTTTTAGACAGAACATAGCAAAATGGATTTTGGCTAGATTTGTGCGAAATACATAATTGTATTAACACTAGGTTCCTCGGATCCCACTGCCTACCAAATTTTCAAAAACCATAATAAATATTACCTAGTTTTAATCCAGTGTTCTACTAGTATACAATGTTAAAACACACACAAATACACTTCCGATCCCTACCTCACAGAATTCTGGAGACATTGCGAATGGAGTGGCTTAACTCAACACCGCGCCTTACCTCGTTACCAAAGGGATGAGAATATTAAATATTTTATCTCCTCGAATGTAAATCGAACAAACAACCTGTAGCGTTTACAGTCGCACGCTTGTGCTCCTGCTTGTGATACTTGAACCCAGAACTATCACATACCATGTCAGGTACCTCACGATGTCGGGTATTATAATAAATCGATATATTAGAATATTTTTCGCAAAGTTAAGGAATTTATTATTCATTCATTTCATCGTCACGCTGTATCCCGCGTACAGCAGGATAGGCAGGACAGGCCAGTGTTAATGCACTCCACTCCCGACTTGCCGATAAATTCAAGAGGCTTTGTGTAGAGTGAAAATGCATCGTTGTGTGGTTGATCGAACACGATGGTCGTAGCTTTTAAATCTAATTTGTAAAAAATAATATAACCAAATATATAAAATTATAAAAAATATATTCTGTATAATTTTATATATTTGGTTATGTTATTTTTTTCCAATTCCTGTCAACGTAGTACGAAGTCACTCAATCTTTCTAAATAATAAAAAATACGAAGAGGAGAGAAGTATAATATTTTAAAAATTAGTCGTAATAAAAATATATGTAAATTAATAAAAGTAAATAGTCTTTTTAAATTTTGTTCATACAACAAAACTTCATTTAATAAAGACATGGAAGAAAAAAAATATGAAAATAGTGAATAGAACAAAATGTTAAAAAGTTTAAAAATCTGTAATCTATCTACAAATCTATTTATTCTTACATTAAAAGATCATTATAGCCTTGTTACAATGTCACACTGCACAAGTAGGTATTGTAAACGCGATGGTCGTTGGTTCAATTTTCGTCACTCAGAACGATTCGTTAAAAATAGAACGAAGTGTTGTAGCATAAACTTCTAACTACATTCGCTGTTTTAGGCATGGGAAAAAATATTTATAAAAAAGTGTAACTCAACACTGTTATGTATGTAAAAACTTGTTTCACGAATCAACCCCAGACAATATATATTTTAAAAAGATAATAAATATACATTTTAGAAAAGTTCTTCGTAACCTTTTAAATATATTCTAAATATAAGTTAAAATATTTATACATGCTCAAAGAAATATAAAGTACTTATATATATAAAAAAATATTTATTTTAAAATACAACCCGGCTTGGGTTGTATTTTATAAAGATATTCTAAGAATTTATAAAGATTTATCAAAACAATATTACGTACAAATTAACTCCAAAAAGCGTTCACCTGAGACGATTTCGCTAATTATTAACAAGTGCTAGTAAAACTCATAAATAGTGTTTCTACAGAACCCATAACATTTACGGTCCCTGATCGACCTTACATTCTCCTAATGTGAGCTCGAATAACAATTACCATCGGGCCCAAGTGCCGACATCATTTTATTTTTAGCGATCGTTATACAAAGTAAGAATTAAGGCTCTTTGCCATGAGATTTTAAGAAAAACAATTTTTAATTCGATTCTGTGCTGCTTTAGTCTTTTAGTAAAATTCTTTTGAGAATATCAGGAGTTGGGCGTTTTCTTTATAATCTAATAGGAAGATTAGACATCAACTTAAGTAACTCTTCTTTCTTATATGACGCATCGAGCAGTGACACCAACGATGCTCACACAACGCCTTTGACACAAAATAATAAATTAACGTTCTATACTTGAATACTTTAGAATATATTTGCATATAAAATTGCATTCGGCTTGCAACCACTTTAGCTAAGCTGTTTCCGTTTTATATGGGAACTCAAATAAAAATAAGTACTCGAGATTTATTGAGATTTATTCAAATAAATATATTGAATAAAATTTTCTTACCTCTATGTTATGATAAACTGTGTATTATGAAACAAAACCATAAATGCTGTTTATAAATTTAAATAAAAATAGATTTGAAGAGGCTAAGTTCAATTTATATAATTGGACAATTTTTTTTTTAATTTTATTCGCCGCGCTTCTTAACCAGAACGAGGAAATAAGAATATTAAAATATATTATTCCACCGAGTAGGAATGGAACCCACAACTGACGGCATCTACCTATACTTTTAGTAATTTTGTATAACGAACCACGGATTTGATAATGCTATTTCTCCAATACTCTAAAGACGCCACACCTTATGACCTCCCTATTGGTACTTAAATATAAATGTTTATTTAATCTCTTTATTGATATTGACAGATACATGGTTACTTATATTTATACATTTTGCATTAAGCGAGTATTTCATAGAAATAGAAAACACATCGTAATAAGGAGTCGTTCATGTAAGACTAGTAACATTAGTTTTACATCGTTCAATTCGTCACAACATCTGTATATAGTCGTCGTAGAGGCCAGTCGTGGCGCAGGGGCGCAATTGTGTGACTGAATGGGAGTTCGATCCACATATGAATTATTTATTTAAATTTATATTTCCACTTCGCTTTGGTGTCGAGACGGGCCGCGGCGTTGATTTCCGCCACCCAACACGCAATACCTCCAGAATTCTACGAAAAATGGGAAAAGGAGTGTTAAGGGAACTTAACATTAGTTTTCCTCTGCCTACCCTGCTGTGTGCGGGATACAGCGTGAAACTGTATATAACATGTAGTATATGATATTTGATTAACATCAACCACAGCTATTTTTAAATATCAATTATTTCAGAGACCAAGCTCTGTGGTTAATTATAATTACAGTCGGTTTTCACTATATTTCACTAACACACCTCCCGCCGCCGCTTGCCTCCCTCGCTGGTTCTGTTCTCGCTGTAATTATCAATCAATAAATGCTAATTGAGACCAATAATTTAGTTATTCTGAGGTGACATGTTGTGGGTTCGATGCCATGTATTTTTTGTGTATTTACTGTTTTTTTTACTGAACGTGCTGATTTCATTTTATATGAAGTATATGTTAAAGACGCAAGGGCACAAGGGCACAAGGGTGACAGTAAACGCGACATTACGCGTTGTGGGTTCGATCCTCACTCGAAGAAATGAAATATTTATTAAAAAAAATTATATAACTACAACACGCAATGCCTCCAGCATTCGGCGGAAAACAGACTAAGGAATTGCGCTAATGACACCGGATGAATTAATATGAGGTTCCTAGGTTCCCTCAACTTACCTAGCTATGTGCGGGATACAGCGTGAAGCAAACAATATATATTTGACATAAAATTTAACATAACATTTACTTCAAAATACCAAATCTTAACTATTGACGTCACAACTTTAATCAAACTCTAATCTCGATAGAATACATCAAAGTAAAGGTTAATCCAAACAAAATGGTTCCAAGACAAAGTGTTTGTAATCGCAATCATTAAGCCCTTAATAAGGATGTAGGTGAAAGATCTATCGCCATCTTATCTAATCTAATCTACGCTCATCTCGAGAACATTATTATAACTGTAAAAAATAGACGATTGTCTCTGTATTTGTATATATAAAGACTTAAAAATGCACGACTTCTTTTATTATATAGACGTATTTTTTTATTTTCGATAATGAGTACAAAACACATAACTAATAATAATTTCAGAAGCCACCGCAGGTCAATTATGAAAATTGATAAGATGTTGTAGAATACATTTTGTTCATGTATATTCATAAGAAATGCTAAAGAGAGTGAAAAATCTTTGCATGCGTTGTGCCTCGAGGGTAAAGAAATTAAATATTAAATATTTAATTTCCTCGAGTGCAAATCGAACCCACAACCTGTCGCGATTGCAGTCGCACGCATTCGCCATAGCGATCTCCACTTCCACTTTTATGTAGATTATAAATTTTGTCATCGAAGCCAAGTGTCATTTTCCCTGCTATGGTCAAGTCAAGACGTAGCGTTGAGTTTCGCTATCACACGTACATTTAGAACTATACGATTATTAAAAATAATCAAAATTAATAATTTCGCGACGTCAAAAGTGACGTGTCCCGCGGTACTATGCGTAATTAAAATTATTGATTAAATATTGCGGTACGGTAACGCGAAATTCAGAAAGTTTTTACTTAAAAAACATATGACGAATGGCGATGTGTACTCAAATCCCTTGAGATAATTTTGCTGAAATAAGAAAGTAAAAAAAATAAATACAGAATATAAAAAATAACTAATATTTATCCTTAATATAAACAAAGATTTTATTAATTTTAGTTAAACTTACATACTATGTTTGAGGCATTAGATTTTGATTGAGTGGCGGAACTCAACGCCGCGCTTCGTATTGATACCAGAGCAGCCTGGGAATCGAAGACAAATCGTCTAATTCACAATCACATACTGTACCACTGCACCACGACGTCCTCACAAATAAAATATTCAATGTAAATAAAAGAAAGCCCAGATGTTATTCTCCACCATCCGGAGAACAATGTACACTTTGGAACGTCCCAGTTTAGGAGCATTGTTTTGGCGACCAGGTCGTATGGAGACTACCGTAATGTAGGAATAGGAGCTCTAGAAGCGAAGGCAAAGGGACTCAAAAGCAAGGCAAATATGTTTTTAGAATACTCTCTACACGAAAACTTTTAATTACTTTGTAAACACGCTTTGTAATATCAGCTTATTTTCCTTTGAAGCAAACTCCTTTAATTAATACTCGTTTGTATGGAGATGTGAGACACAATATATGTAAATTGATTGTGTATGTTCTAATATGCTGAAATCTAAGGACATTAGTCCCGTGTGGTTACACTTGAGAGACGTCACTTCTAATGTCTTACTGGAAGCTGAACTGATATTATGTTAAATAAGTAAAAGAAAGAACACAGCGTTTTGCTACTCATTTTTGTATTTTAAAACGAGTTTTCATGCAAAATTATTAAATTTTGGTTTGAAAAACATTTCTCTAAATATCTACATAGATATGTGTACGAATACAAAGATAAATGATAGAGTTATATGTTTGTTGGCATTTGAAGAAAGTACAATAGGATTTTTTTGCTAATTTAAGCCTCTTTTTTTATAGGTAAGGCAGAGGGAGCCTACTGTTGAGACAACCCGCTCTCTAATTTTCGCTGAATTTTGGAGGCGTTGCTCGTTGAGTGGAGGAACTCAACGCCGCGCTTGCCCCAACTCATTTAAATTCCTCGAGTATTCCTTGTACGAGTTTACAATCGCACGTTTGTGGCTTTGCGCCACGACTGGCCTCAAATCAAAACATTCAACTAGTAATTGAAATAAATAATATATTTAATAACTCAAATCTTTTTTGTATAATCACACACAAATACCGAAACATATGTTTCAAAAATAAAAGAGTATATATTTGTATATATGTACTAAACAAGTTTTCGAAGACGCTACGAGCAAAAATATTATGAATACGAAAACTATTTTTAGTTAATTTTAATAATCAAAACATTTATTTAAAACGAAACTAAAGAAAATTTGACTAAAAATTCCGAATACAAGCCAAAAGTTGCAAAAGTCAATTCCACAGTATCCAATATCGATCTGGCAAAAAACAAAAAGTTAAACGCTTAAACGATCAGTTTCCGTGAAAGTGGAGTAGAAGAGTTTGAAACTTTTTTTACTTTGGAACTTCGTTTAGATAGCTTTGTAATTGTGAGTTAAAGATTTCCTCCTTTACACATGTGCCGTAAGGACGAAGTAGCAAGCAGTAGGTAGTGCTAAGACACTCCCCATTTACTACATATTGTTATGTGTGTTACGTTCAAACTTACTAATCAAATACTAGTATATAATATATAAATATCAAATTTAATTGATTAATATTTAAATTCGTCGTGGCGCAGCGGCACAAAGGTGTGATTATAACGCGATTGTGGATTCGATCCCTACTCGAGGGAATTAATTATTTATTAATAACTCATTTGTCCGCTCTGGCACCAAGGCAAAAGCGTGGCGTTGACTTTCGGTACTCAATACGCAATGCCTCGAAAAATTCAGAGATAAGTGGGGAGCGGATTGTCTTAAGACTTGGTTCCTTCCGCCCACCCTGTCGTATGCGGGATACAGCGTGAAACTGATTTAATTGATTTAATCCAATTTAAATTACCCGATCGGTTCGCTCTCTAACTATACCTCGTTCAGTGTCCATAAAGTCAGCTACTACTCTAATCGTGTAATCGCTCGCGCTTATCTAAAGCAGTAAAACGCTTGTGAGTTGTACTTAATTATTTACTTGGGGATTTTGAACTGACAATATGAAGTACAGCTTATGCCGATAGTACAGTGGAAATATGTAATGAAGTTGTTGTTGTTATCATATTACAGTAGTTATGATTTCTTGCTTTTTCGGTCTGTTAAGACAAAGCTTTATATCTTGAAATTTAATGAAAAATAAAGACTGAAGTATAGATAGATAGAAATATATAAATATATATGGAGACTAATTTGACTATACGTTTTCTATTGCGCACAGTCGTATGGTTTCCCACTGTGCCACAACGACTCTAGTTTATATTAGCCAGTATTTGGAAACTGTAATCTAGCGATTTGAAAAAAGAAAAAATATATTTTTCCTATTAAATAATATAATATAAGTGATCACAGTTCAGTGGTAATTAATATCCTTTTTTTGTTCAAAATAATTATAATTTAATGAAAAAGTTACTTCAATATACACTTTTACTATTCACTTCTTAACCCTCTAAACTTACAACTTTTAATATAAAAAACATCAATTTAGCTCTTAAATCTTCATTGTTTCGAAGTAATTAAAAAAGTTTATATTATACATTACGAATAGAATAACATTTTCACGAAATTAACCAAATATGTTTATTATTTACAACGTATACTAAGCTCTATACGAGTGAGGTTGGAGTTTAAAACAGTAATTAATAATCAAAAGTACAAAGTTCTGAGAGGCTCTCAAAATGTATTCGTTTGACAAGTTACGAAATGTCAAACATTGTAACTTTATTAATAAGATCTGATGAAATTTTAATCATAAACATTACGATTAATACTTACAAAGTAAAAAGTGGTTAATTCGCAAATAAATCCTTTTTATAATGTATTTGGTCACTATACTTCACTAAAACCATACTTATATTATTACACTATTGTTATATATTATTCAATATACACGCAACTGACAATTACGTTTTGACGTGTGCAATCCCGGTAGCAGCGTCACGTGCTGCTCCCTTCAAGGCTCTTTGTGGACTGAGCTTAAGGTATCCCGAACTGAGTCTGGCGCTTTACTTGTAACTTGCGACTTTTGAGTCGTCAAAGAAAACATAAGAGTCTTCAAGTCCAACTCAAAGTGACTATAGTTTGTTATTCCCCTTTTCGAAACTAATAATATTCCATTTTTATTACATGAAAAGAGCTAGGAAACTTTTTATTGGTTTCTCCATGACTTAAAAGTATAGCGGTCAGGACTTAAAGTAAGGGTTGCCTCCTTTTCTGTGTTGCTTTTTCCTTATAAAAAAAAGAAAAGATAGTTAAATCTTTTTGTACATTTTTAAAGTATTATTCCACACTTATGAAAGAAAAATACATATAGCTCACAGTAACCGTTTTTATGTTTTTTTTTTACAAATTACAGAAAAAAAAGATTTATTTATGTAATAATTATAAACAATGAATAATTATTTGCTAAATTAAATACGTTGTGCACCTTATGTATCAGAGATATAAGATACAGAGAAAGAACTATCATCGCCGCACTTTCGAGATAATCTATAAAAATTATTTATGTTTATATTGTCTCTTGTCAGTATCAAAACTATTGATAAAATTACAAATCGGTTTATATATAATTTATTCCATTTAAAACATTCATGATGTAACAGAACGACAAGTTTTGTCTACACCACGATCGAGTACGGTCACCAGTTAATTCACAAAATATTTTCTGTTACAAAATCCTAATCTTTTATTATAATGGTAATACAAGTTTTCATTTATACTATTACTAACAGCTTAGTGTCGTATCGGTCACGCTTTCCATAATTATAAACTATTTTGTAACATAATCTAATAAAGTTTTTGGCCTCGTTTCCAATTTTTGTTTAGAAAGAGGGAACCTGGGAACCTATACTAGGGTAGTGGGTAGGTAGTGTGCCACATCATTCTCATTAAGACATTTCCGTTTCCCATTTTCTGCTCAATTGTGGCGGCATTGAATCGTATTACCGCGAAATGTTTTAAACACAATAAGCACCCTAAGTGGACTTTGTATCCGCGGCCTGAAGTGCAGATATATTTTTGTAAGTATTTTATAAAATTTATCATATTTTTTTTTACTAGAAGGTAAATTTGGCTATGAAATTTGTATTGATGAATGAAATAATCAATTCGCTATTTAGGTGAATGAATACGTCAAAGACATGAAAAACTCTTCACCCACTTTGTAGTTTTTTCTAAGGTAACTAAAGTTTCAATGGTATCTCAAATATATACGTATAGTCTAGACTCGAGATGACATTATGGTTCAGTTGCCAAATATAAACACGATTGCTGATTTTTCAAATTGATTGAAATGAGAGTTGTGTTTGGGCGGTAAAGTCGTTTTCGACTTCACCGACTAAACACAACAATCGACATTTTTTACGTAAGTTAGTGTAGTGATTTCTCCAGTAGTGTGAACTATTGAGTATAGTAGTGAACTATTGAGCTGATATTTAGAACTTGAATTTTATCCCGAGTGAACACGTTAGAATTTAAATAATTGTGCTAAATTTCATATAAACTGATTGGTTTAGGGGTTATAAAGAACTCAAAAGTGTAAAATGGTTCGTGTAAAATATATACATGCGCGCTTAAATTTCATCACTAAACAAACAAACATTTAGTTACAGTAGGAAAATAACTTTAAAAAAAAGTTACACCTAAAACTACTAACTATTACCTAACAATAATAATCTTTGTATCACGATGTCAAGTACGTACTATATATACCTGAATATACCCATTGTATGTGCTGCCAGCTCATATAAATTTTTGTATAATAAATCTCTCCACAAAGCATTGAGTTTAACACGCTTTGTTATATATGACGCGATGATTGTAATTAATATAATTAAGTTAATTGATTTCTTATTTAGCTTCACGCTGTATCTCGTATATAGCAGAGTAGGCAATGGGAACCTAATGTTAAGAAATTTTGTCTCTAACTTTCCGCGGCATTTTTAAGGCATTGCTTGTTAAGTGGTGGAACTCAACGTCGTGCTTTTGCGTTAGGAACCAGAGCGAAGACAAGAAAATATGAATAAATAATAATTCACTACCCCGAGGAGAGTTTCAAATGTTGTCGTGGCTTTTTACACAAACACTTAACAATTTTGTCTACTATCGCGTTTAGACACGCCCTTCACTGACACCTTTACTGTCGTTTATGGCAGTGATTACTGACACAATTAGCTACGGTTTCAAAATAATTGAACAATTTATATTTTACTACGTAAGAGGCGTCTTTGGTGGTTGTTTAAGTGTGCCTATCCTGCTTTATGTGAGACACAGCCTAAGTCTATAGATATACTAACACTACAATGGCAACATAGTAATAAGAGTTATTACTATGTAACCGACAGATGTAACGTCAATACAAGTAAATCAGAACTCGATCAAGAATCAATCTCACTATTAATCTCAACCCAACTACATCCACTATAGAGATTGTAGGAAATGACGTCGTGGTTTACATAAATTTACTTCAAATCAGAGTTTTTTCAATTCAATTTCAAAATAATATACCTGTGTATTTAAAGAAACGTCTTTGATATTGCGGAATAGACAGAAGAAACCCAGTGTTAAAACCCTCCCTTTTTTGCGTTTCGCACAATTCAAAACGTTTTATGTTGAGCGGTGGATCTCAACGCCGCGGTTTGTCTACCATGATGCTTATATTACATGCTATTATATTATACTTATATACACACTTTTTATAATATTCAAAGAGGTAAAGAAGCGACAAAGGAGTTAATATCACAGACTGAATTTCCGTTTGAACTAAGGAAGCGTCATTGATTGGAACCAACGTAAATATATACAAAATGGGGCACATGTGTGTGACTGTAAATGGGACACGTAGTGGGTTTGATCCCCAATTTATGAATGAAATCTTTTAATATTCATTTCTTTGCTCTGGTGCCACTCAATACACAGTGCCTCCAGAATTCGGCGGAAAATGGGAGAACGGAGTGTCTTAACATTAGGTTTCCTTTACCTACCAGATTGTATTTTTAGAGTAGTTTACTTCTTAAAAAAATATATTATCTTTAAAAAAACCTATAAACATTACATCTTTCCTGACTCCAATGGTAAATTACGTGACGATAATTTGATTTAACGCAACTTAATAACCCTACAACAAGAATAACAAACGTACAGACGAGTCACAAAATTATATATTAAAATGTGGGTATCGCGCTACCGCAAATTGATAAACAGTCCGGAGTACCTTGTCTAAGAGACAAAGCCTTATTGAGCCTGCCTTTGTAAGTTACGAATAAAATTGTAATAAATTATATAAACTTAATAAATCAATGCTACTTGTAGTATTTCTTTTATATTATAATTATTCCAAAAATATATGATGCTAAGATATAAGGAAAAATTATTTGCTTATAAATAGTGATTTTTACCATTTTTTTGGTTAATTTTTCAATAGAATTTAATATTTATATTGTTAGATGGTCGTGAGTATAATTTTTAAATAAAACAAAAGTTAAAAAAAAACAAATATTCTCAAAATTTGTACCAGGTAAATACGTCGATAAAGTATAAGAACATATATTTTAACGTATCAAATGACACAAATATCTAATAAGTTGCTCGTCACGTAGAAAGATGTGAAATGTGATATATCTCGCTATTAATATTCATTACCCGAGATGAGGGCGGCGAGTTCCTCTACTATCAGTATTTGTACCTCTGAAGTGGATAATTCAATAATTCTCTAGAGAAATAACCTATATTATTTATATAACGAGTCCTTAATAACGTTTTACACTATTGTAGAACTGAATAAATGTTATGAAGTGCTCTCCAAAGTATGGAACACTCCACCTGTTTATTTGCTGGAATCGCTTGCATTTGTAAACAGCATTTTAATTACTGAACTTACTAGGCTGTTAGTAAGAAGCTTAATTTATATTATTTATTATAATTTATATTATTTATTAACTAGAATAACTTTGTTGTACTATCAAGACCATTTACTTGAAATCCTGGTATCAAAAACATTATATCTTATATTCAAGCCTTAAGCCAACCCTTTTAGCAATCAAAAAATCAAAAGATACATGCAATTAAAAACGCAATGAAAAGATAAGAACGGGTATGTATGCACATTTTTTGCTGCATGTTGTATGGTACTTGGCCGTGTAATCAAAATCTATAGATATTCTACAGTTATGAAATTTCGCATCACATGAAAATTTACAATACAAATGAAGGAAAAAATCTGAAAAGAATAAAAAAAAGGAATTATATTCATTCTAAAAAATGTTATTTTCTGAACATCAGTTTGTAAATATGTATATATAATATAATTTCCAATAATAAAATTTAATAGTCAAATTATGGAACTCTGGCAACCTTATATTAATTACTAGTAGTAACCAGAGATTAGTTTTTTAATATACAAATATCTTTCGTAAATTGCAAGTCAAAAACAATAAACCACTCGATTAAATAAAAACGCTTTAAATTACAATCGCACCTCCTATTGTACACTGAATATGCAATAGTAGGCAGATTTCATTTTGCAAGAATCCTACCTGCATATCCGGAAAATCTACAACGTAATAAAGCCAGCTTAACATTTGAGACTTTTCGTATCTCGCAAAAAACAACGTGAATCTTTATAATATTTCACTTTAAGCCTGAGACTACGTTGCGGAAAAATAAAAGACATTGGAGAAAATATCCGTGGTTCTGTCATTTTTTTTAAGTCCAGGTATGTTCCGGATGTATCAGATACATAGAAACTAGTGTTGACGCACTCCGTCCTTTACTTTCTGCCTGGATTCAAGATTTTCGAAATATTATAAAAGTAATAGGTAACTATGGATTTACCCCAATATTTCTATAATATTAACAAAGTTGGCTTTACTTTGTTTAACTCTAATAAAACAAAACAAGGAACCAAAACCGTACTTTGCAAAGATGTTCGTTAATGATGATGAACGGAACTGATGATGTTAGTTATTTGGTTTTTTGTACTTAAAGTAATGAACGAAATGACTGACTGCCCAGTTAGTTTTTTATCTCGAATCAGCATCGAATAATTAGAAATGAACATTTAACTTATATTTTTCTTTGTAGCTTCACACTGTACCTCGCATACGTAGGAGTACGTATAGGTGACCTTAGAACCTACGTTCAGTTATTGAAACTTTACGTTCCCGTTATGATACTTCCACCCTACATCTATCTATGGCTAGTGTTTCATAAACTTTCAATTGTAAGGAATGTACTGAGTACTCTTAAAAATGTATATTTATAATATAACTTCACTTAAGATATAAAAGAAAACTTATCTAAAATTAAAATAAAATCTAAAAGCAAATACTGTAAAATATAACACATAATAAGAAGCCACTAATGAGATAAAAATATAATAAATTAAAATTAATACAAACTCTACTCGTTACATATTTCTAAATTGCGCAAATTAGTTACAGAATAAAAGATGTAAACGAGAAATAAGGGCCATTATCTCGGCTTGTGGTTCTAATATCGTTTGGTACTTGACGTTACGTTACGTTACGTTTGAAACGTACGGACAAAATGTTCTGTTTATCGAATTAGGGGCACAGCGCGACTCTGTTAACACAATGGTGTTATCAACCACTCAGTGGTTTTTTTATTTATATATATTTGTCGGTCCTAACTTCCTTAGTAGCAAGCCCATACAAAGTTCAAGAGTAGATATTTTTAATAAAATACCGACATATTTTATTTCATTTCATTTGTACTAGAATATTATGGCATATATCATTATGCAAAAAGCAAAAAATGTATGTATAGATAAAATATAACAGTCGTGTTGTATGTCAATGAAAAGGAAAATTTAAGGCTAACAACTTAAGTTTGCAGACGTATGCACTAATTTTGTATTAAATGAATTACAATTATAAGTTTGTTTGATATTTTCATATGAAATATTAATAAATTTTCACTTGGATTTGTACTCCAAGTTTTTGTAATATTTATAGACTAATTAATTTCTAGAATGGGACGCAAGAGCTTCCAACCCGTGTCCATTGTCACTCTCATTACGGCTCGGAGCGTGATAGAGTTACTGGCTGATTGACAGACGCTAATAAAAATGACAGCCGTATGTTTAATTTTGTTAAAAATTATTTTAAAGAACATAGTTCTCCTAACAGGCTTATAGGATGAGGCCGTAATGGCGCAAAGGAACAAATGTATGATTGTAAACGGTTGTGGGTTCGATTTCCCAGACTCCTTCTACCTACACTGCTACGTGCGGGTTCCATCGTGAAGTTCAAAAAAAATGTTATCCTAATAAATGTACATTTTTACCATTCAAAAGAGCTCTGTAAGTAATGGTCAGAAAATATATTCTTTTAAGATCGTATTATAATCCATAATAATTATACTATCACGGCAAATAAATTAGGGGAACGGGGTGCCTTAATACTAGGTTCCCTTTGCCTGCCCAATGTGAAGCTGAAACATATAGAAGACTACATAACACAAAGTATGAGTTTCCGAAAAGATTGAAGATATTGTTTGGTTGACACGCTAATCTCAGGAACAACTAGTTCCATACCCTAAATTAGATACATGATGTAAATGGTTTCGTGAAACAATACCTATGGCCACATTTACCTAGCGCTTCGAATGTATCACGTGTCATCCGCAACTGTTCGTTATTTTCACTTGAACAGATCAGTGTCATTAAAGACCTTTAATTCATTTCCCCGAGTGGAAATTGAACCTACAACCGTCACGTTTAGAAGTATATAAAACATAGAGTTGTTAAAACAAAATTAACTTCACAACTCACCGCGAGCACTGTGTCACAGTCCTAATCAGAGTATAACAAAGTAAACCACGCGCTAATGTTGACGTTACTTGAGTCAAGCGACGCGACCCTCGTTATTAAAATAACATATATTCGTATGTTTGTATATAGTACATAGGTATATTGTTCTCGTATAATACTAACTTGGATTTTTCCACGCAAGAAAAAACAAGTTTCTTAGTTAACATAATCAAAAATACGAGCATTTATGCATTGGCTTTGATGCATTTTATACGTAATCAAAACCTATAGAGCACTTACTGTCGGCCTACAATTATAAAATTTGTACAAAGAAAGAATGGTCAATACAAATAAAAATTTATATATGTAAGATTTCATTTCATTGTAAGAATAATCATTACAAATTTATATTGTGTGTAGTTATTTCATACAACATGAGGGAATGTGACGGAAAGCTTAAGTTTGTCAAGTTTCATATTTTGTTCCGTTGACGTACAATCCTGAAATTGATACGGATGCCTCGATGGGCGAGTGAGACTCGCTCTTAACTGTTTATTTTGCAAATCTTTAACATATTTGACTCCAAATGGGAAAAAATCATATTATTGAAAAAATACACGTGACATTTAAACTAAATAGCATCACACAAAATCATACCTTCTCATTACAACACGATGGCGACTAATCGTTAATTTTACTCTGAAATCTCATTTCCAAGAGATCACCATTCATTAGACATCATAATTTATAATTAAATGTTTCCTTATATTTCGCTCTTCCTTTTCTTTTTCTTTTTACCTTGCGGTAAACAAAGTCTTAGGGATTTTTTAATGATGAAGAAATAATGACAGTAATGAGCGCAAAGACGTTACAGAATGATAATGATACTTTTAATGACATCTTACACGGTGTCGAACGTGTTATATTCATTACATTTTTATAAATATAAATATGTTATTTATAATATTTCCTATAAATTGAGGCCAAATTTTACGCATGGGCACAAGCGACTGTAAATACACCAGGTTCTGGGTTCGATTCTCTTTTGAGGAGTTGAAATATATAATATTTAAATTTCCACACTGTGAAACTGAAACAAGATTTAAAAATCCTATAAATTGTAAAAGGAAGAATTTACTAAAAATTGAGAGTGATTTTATAGACGAAACATTGCGTGCTATCAAATATAAGAATGCGATTGTTAGAAAACTGATAAACTTATTATGTGTGTATAACATTATTCCATCTTGAAATGTTTATATAAGCTGTAATAGTGCTATAGAATTATAAAAGTATATCTTCACCATCTATTATCACCACGGGATCTAACAATTTCACGTAGATATGGTGATGATATAATAAAATCGTTTATACGTCAAACTCGTATAGTGATAGATAAATACATATAATATAATGGTGAAGATGGGATGACGGGATGACGGGATGATGGGATGATTGGATGATGGGATTGTGATACCTGTTATTAAAATAATAGATTTTGAGTTCTGAAGAGGACTTGGCGATGAAACTGGAAATGTGGCTGATGGAACAGGAAGGCGTGTTTGCTTTAGTTTTTTTTAAATATTAGTATCTAATAGTAGAATGTTGTTATTCTACCTATTGCTTTTAGCCTACTCAGCGAGACAAGATTGATATTAATATTAAATAATACAGGACGAATATATTTTTTAAATAATTTGCTTAGTAATAAAATTTTGACTTAGAAATTGTCTGTTAGTTTTTAAAATAACACTAGATTATATTTCAAATTAAATGTAAATTTTTTAAACAGCGTAGAGTAGAGTGTTTGAATTTAGAAACATTAAGATTAGAAAAATTAGAAGAAGTACGAAAATAACAGTGAAACTTCTTTAACATCAAGACTTACTGAATTAATACCTGACACGACTTCTGTTTTATACGTTGTCTGTTAAAGGCCAATATTACCAGTCATATATCACATTGTACCTATTTAATAACATTTAAAAACAACAATAACGTTGATGTTCTTTCTTTATATACGAATATGTAATTTTATGTAACTACGAAAAAAATTGACCTAAAAGGAAAACTACGAAGCAATTCAGTAGCGGCTACGAAATAATCAAGTTGCCACAGTTAAGTAAAAACTACACTAAATAAAGTTCCGCCTACTTCCTTTTTAGTTTTTATTACGATCTAGACACACGGCAGTGTGACCGCCAAGTTCGAGCAAAACAAAGCGACACACCAGCCGTGGGTTGTATTACCCGAACCATTTCGGGCCAATTTCGACCCCCCTATAACTCAAAATCTTTTTTATTAACGCATATATCAAATCTAGTATCTGTTGACACCCCCTTACTTATCTAAAATACAAAATTTCATTAATATACCTATTGTAGGTCTTGAGATATTGACGTCAGGAAATCGCTCTTTTTACTATACACTCACTGACTGACTGACTCACTCATCAAAACCCTAGACCACTTCCAATGTTCGTTTTGACTTGAAATTTGGCATGAAGGTAGGTCTTTAGGTCAAGGTAAAGGGAAAAATCTGAAAATGGCAAAATGTGAGCCAGTTTTAAAAATAATGAAGGTGTAAATTTATACCTCTAAGGAACTAAAACGAACTAAATTTATCTATATTTATATAATATACCTTCGAATAGTCGTACCGACCTGAAATTCGCTACGAAGTTTTAATAGGGCAAGTTTTCATAGGAAATTATATACTTGGCTCATTGCGTTTAATATGTTTATAACAAGGTGTGTGAAATCTTGCCAAGTAACATCATTAAAAAGTACAGAAAAATAATAAAAAATGTTATCAGGAAACTGCTGGAAAGGTTTGCGTTCCTGTAAGTATTAGAATTTTAGGTATTTAATATGATATTTATTCAGAATCTACTTTCCAAGCTGCGGAAAATCAAGTGTGCATTCCTGTAACTATTTTTAACTGAGGTATGTGTATGGAACTTGGTTCTTATTTAGATCTCACTTCTTTTATAGGTGAAGCATTCCTTTATTATCGAACTTGGCAGCCTTTCACATTTTTATTTTGTTACAAATCTTTTCAGCCTTGGCAAAGTTAATGAAGCTAGGTAAAACAAGGGCACAAGTTTCTTGGTAAAAGTTACCCGCGCAGTTAGCGGAGGGTATCGTAGATGGTCGAGACCACAACTACTTGTTAACTGTTAGGTATTTCAGTTAATTAAATAATAGTAGTTAGATGATGTAAACTTCAGGGAAAGTTGCTTTTATTCTGTTACTGTTAATTTCTCATGAAAACTTTCGTGTATATATAACTTATACATAAATTTGTACAGGAAACCTTTGTAACAATTAAACTTATTTTACATTTTGCCTTAGTAGTTAAATTGGATTTTCTATTACAATATCAGTGAGAAAATTAATATTTTTATTTCCTTAAGTTCAAGTTTATATCCTTTACAAAATAATTTAATAGTTTTGTATAGTTAGTTACCAGCATTGAATTTTGTTTACTTTTAAAAAATGTAACCATAATAATTGGCTTTACGCTGTATCCTGTATATAGCAGGATAGGCAGCAAATCATAGTGTTAAGACACTACGTTCCCCATTTTCCACTGATTTGTTCGAAGCATTGAGTGCGCGTCTTGAAGCGCGTGGCCGCCAATGATGTATATAATATTTGCTATGTATCGTCCAGAGTCTTGACAAGATTTGTCTAGTAAATATTCATTGATTTGTACCTACGACCATTGCTGGATCTAATGTGCCCCCACGCTCGATGTTAAATATACGACCGTGTTGTAGCTAGTACTGAACTACACTCGAGATATTCATATGTAAATATAGTTTGTGTCAGTAGTTGTCACTTGTATGGCTATACGTGCGACGTGAAAATTCAATTATTGTAGAAAATAATATATTCTTCATATGTTAATTGGAGTTTCTTTAGAACCCTCTATAATTCGCATAAATTCTTTTTTCCTAATTAAAATTAATATTAAGCCGTCGTGGCCCGGTAACACAACGATATGACAGTAAAAGCGACGCTTGTAGGTTCGATTCCAATTTAGTCCAGTCAAATATAATTATGTGTTCAGATCTTCGCTCTGGTAGCAACAACTGAGGCAAAGCTTTAGGTGAAAAGTGAGGAACGGAAATGTATTAATGGGAACGGAGTGTCATAACACTAGGTCCCCATGTTCTATCTGCCTGTAGTTAATCAAAAGTCAAAGTCAAAAAAAAATAAAAAAGAACATATATTTTTCAAATAATTTACATTATATTTCAAAGCTTTGTAACGACTATGAATAATTTAAAAAGTTAGAAACATTCATTTCTATTTCTTTGATGCAGCAATCTGATGTTCATTACCGTGTTATAAAGCCAGGTGCATCGCACAAAAACGGTATACGTTATTAAAATATGTTGGTTACACTGACATCATTTAAAGAAAAAACTCACAACAGTTAAGTGCGAGTCGGTCGCGCCTATTGAAGTTTCCGTACTAAAATCAGCAGCTACTAAAATCGGGATTATTTTACTAGAGGTCAATGGAAAGAACAACTTGTAAAAGTGGACAATATTAAGTTTGTAAGCATATGCATTCCTTTTGTAAGAAAAAAAACTACGAATATAAATTTATAATAATTTTTCCTTCTACTAACTTGTATATGTATTATATATACAAGTTAGTAGATATGTATACCCTACGCTACCCTAGCTGGTAGTAAAATCAAAGATAAAATGTAGAAAAATCTATGCATAAATGATTTTCTCATTGTTTTGACTAGAAGCTTCATTTTTTGTGTTTCAAGGGACTATAAACCTTTCAAGTTGAAATTAATAGAAAAAAAATATAATTAATATAAATTTCAGCTTGATACTTCAAGCGATCTCGAGATAAACACTTTTGAAAGACGGACAACAAAGTGATCTTATAAGCGTTACGTTTTTACCTTTTGCGGTGCGGAACGCTAAAAACATAAAATTCAATAAATCTAAATCTCGACTTTTGTATCATGCATATGTATTATGTGGGAACATTAAAATAGTACTTAACTAGAGGCCGGTCGTGGCGCAGCGGCACAAGGTGTGACTGTAAACCGACTGGTTGTGGGTTCGATCCCCACTCGAGGAGATGAAATATTTACTTAAATTTATATTTCCTTTCTTCGCTCTGGTGTCGAGGCAAAGCGCGGCGTTGAGTTCTGCCACTTAACACGCAATGCCTCCGGAATGCGGCAGAAAGTGGGGAACGGAGTGTCTTTCACTACGTTCCCTCTGCCTACCCTGCAGTGTGCGGGATACAGCGTGAAGCTGATTTATTTATTTTATTTTTATTAAAATAGTAACAAGTTAGAAGTCCGGCATTTGAGTAAAGGTCACTGACGTATTTTTAGTTATATGAGGTTATTGTGGGTTCATATCTTAGTAAGTGAAATTGTAAAATAGATAAAAAATATATCTATATAATATATACTTTTTAACTTTGGTACCAAGACTAAAGATTGAGTTCCGACACTCAATATGCAATGCCTTGAAAATTCGGCGAAAAGTGGAGAACGGAGTGTCTTAACGTTAGAGGTTCAATCTAAATGCGGGATACAGCGTGAAGTAAGAGTCTTGAATATGCAAAGAAGTGATTACGTGTGTTAATCAGCTTCACGCTGTATCCCGCACACAGCAGGGTAGGCAGAGGGAACTTAGTGAAAGACACTCCGTTCCCCACTTTCTGCCGAATTCTGGAGGCATTGCGTGTTAAGTGGCAGAACTCAACGCCGCGCTTGTCCTCGACACCAGAGCGAAGAAATGGAAATATAAATTTAAGTAAATATTTCATCTCCTCGAGTGGGGATCGAACCCACAACCAGTCGGTTTTACAGTCACACTTTGTGCCGCTGCGCCACGACCGGCCTCTTACGATTACGTGTGTAACTGTCCTTAACTTGAAGTGGGACGAAGATTGTTAAATTAATGTAGACTTTAAACTGCTCCATCTTTATGTTAATTAAAAAATAAACAAGTCGTATTTGTAATGGCTTTTGATGTACATAAGTTTTCTTGGAACCATTTTCTGGTCTATACTCTTCGAAATATACCCTATATTTCGATTAAAGTATTAATAAGCACATACACATGTATATAATACTGACATAATTGAATAATTCCGCCGTGGCACTGGAGCACAAGCGTATGACTGTAAGCACGACGGCTGTGGGTTCGATTTCCATTCTAAGAAATTAAATGTTTAATATTTTAATATCGTGTAACAATGCAAAGTACGGCGTTGAGTTGTACCACTCAAGTCGCCTCAAGAATTGGTTGGAAAGCGGGAAACGTAATTGTCTTAATGAGGAACGGAGTGTTTTTACACTAGGTTCCCAGATTCCCGCTGCCTTCCTTGCCATGTCAGATACTGCTCGCGGCATAAGCATAGAAAAAATATTTATCACAAACAAGAATCAGTCACAAAAAAGATATTTAAATTAAATTTAATACTTTAGGGGCGTACCAGCAACGCCAATGTAAAGGTGATTATGTTCCAACGAGCTATCTACCTCCCACATTAATTTTAAACGAGAAAAACCGTAGAGACGCGACGGCGGGAGACCTCCTAGACTGGACCACCAACTATAATTTGTTATTAACTTGCATACAGAACTATTAAAATAGTTTAGTAATACTAATATTTATTATTATTATGTTTGCTTTATTTAAATGTGTGCTTTTTGTGATTTTAATGATTGCAATTAATCGTTACTAAAAATATTTTCATATAAAGATTTTTTAGCTTCACGCTGCATCTCTTACATTGCAGGATAGACCCTCTGTCTTCTGAGGTTCCCTCTGCCTATCCTGATTCTGTTCCCCACTTTTTGCCGAATTTTGGAGGCATTGCTCGTTACCACAGCGACAAAATGAAAATATTTAAAAATTTCATTTCATACAAAACAGTAATTAATGTTTTACACACATTCCATGCTTATTTTCAACTTTTTTTACAATACCTATAAATTACTCACAATTGAATGACTAAAAGCCATTAAATTTTGAGTTAAAGGGATTGCATTTGAGCACATTTTCTATTGCTATAATTGTAAATAAACTTAATAATACATAAAATATACTTTCCGAAGGAAAGTAAACAACTGGACACTCGGCGAATAAAATATAAATTGCATTTCTGTGATTCGTATAAACAGCGGAATTGAAATCAAAGTAACTTGTACATATAAAAATGTTGAGAGACAAAATATTTTATGACAACAAAGTATTTATGATATTATATGTATTGTTGGTAAAGTCAATTATTATAATATTTCAGTTCCCATACCTTTTATAATAGATTGGTAAATAATTATATAAGTAATAAGTGATTCGATTTTAATATTATAAAAGTCATACCGATCATAATATAATCACACGTTTTCTTTATATTTAGTATCAATCAATAGGTAATTTAGATATAGTCTGATAAATAATTATAAATAGTTAATCTTAATCGTTTCACAATTATTATTAATATGCAGATTTTTTTCAATATACTTATGTCAAAAACACTAAAGAAATGTGTGTATATATCTCACTAATACGCGCTACTTATTTAATAGTCCCAGTAACAGCCACAAAGGTGATAATTAATGCGTCTCTACATCAGAACTTACTTTTAATTGAAGCAGACATTGATAGAGACGATTCAATCACAAATCTCTGCTCTCACTTTGCTAAAGAAATATTGGAATCACATCTAGAAAGCAGTCTTATCACGTTTTTAATATTTTTCAAAAATGTACTTCTATTATCCAATACAATAATAAGTCTTCTTCCAGTATAATAACATATACAATAGTTAGATAACTGATAAATATATTCGTATAAATATACATAGATATATACAAATATTGTACCCCTCACACTTGTTGGTTAAATTAATATAAGCTTTATTTGGGGTGGGGATCGTAAAAAATGTAAGTAAATCAAAGTTAAATCATCAAAATTCCCAGAGTGCGGATCGAACCCACAACCGTCGCGTCACACCCTTGTGCTCTCACGGCTCTTCCGGTACATGTTGATAAATGTATTATGACATAAGATTAAAGTCAATGTAACAGGTCAATTAAATTCACTTTTACCTAAACTGACTGACTGACGGAAAACATTCGAAGAGTCATGGTCGAGTCTTCTTTTTTGTATGTTTGTTTAATAGAACATTATAGGGTTGGTTCTGTGATAGTGTATATGATCGTTACAGGTATATTTAAATATAATTTATTGTATAATAAAAGATTTCCAAGTAATATAAACGTCGCATTGATAATAACAAATGTTTAATTTTAATTAAATGTAACTATGAAAGTCGTAACTCTTACAACATTTTTTATAACTGCAGCATAACTTACACTCGCAGATACTCTTTAGAATCTTTGCATTTATAATTTAAGGATTAAACTAGTATATTTTTGGTCCAAAAGATAGGAAATGACTACCTTCATATATTGACATAATATTGAAGAAAGTAGACAACAGAAAAAGGACCTCGAGTAAGATAAGTCAAATGATTTAAATGAAAAATACGTTTAAAATAACTTTTGTAACATAAGTATGACGTGTAAAATGCTCACTAATCCTATTAACTTAAAAGGTACTCTACATTATCAAATCATTGAAGTAAATCTATATAAGATAAACTTTATCACCTAATTAAGAAACTCAAAAGCTACTTTGATCGCTTCATCACTATATCTATATCTTTTAGTTAAGATAATATCTGTATTAAAACAGTTTACTTGTAAGCGTATCTTTCTTGTTATTCTCGTAGCGCAGGGGCACAAACGGGTGACTGTGAACGCGACAGGTTTCGGGTTCGTTTCACTTGAAGCAATAAAATATATATCTATTATTTAAAAATTGATCAAATGTAATTTTTTATTCATATCTTGGTTCTGAATTCGACGCAAAGCGCGTCGTCGAATTTCGCCACTAAACACACAATGCAAAGTGTCTTAACGCTAGGTTCCCTCTACTTACTCTACTTATGTGATGAACCCAAAAAAAATCATTGTGTATATTAAAGTGTTATTTACCACCCAAACCCAAAACCAACGCTCTGAGCTATAAAACTTCATAAAGCTGGAAACTAATAAATAACTTAAATATATATTTCTTTGAACAGTTAAACAAGTAATTAAGTAACCTTTTACTTTAAACCGGCTGTCAAATGATAAACTAGAGCTTTAGTTTTATTGTTCAATAACAATTGGAAAGCAGTAAACGGACAGTAAACGTTGTTTATATCTGTACGGAGTCAGTGAGAGTCCAGTGGGAGGTGACACCACACGGAAACTAATTAAGGGAAACCGAACTAATAGTTATGGTTTCATTTGTTGGTTATATTTTAACTGTAGCTTGTAATTTAAGATCTCAGGAGATAGGCGTATGTAGATTAGTGTTAATAGTTTTCAAATTGACCAATATGGAGCTGTTGGTATCTGTCGTACTAAGGATGAAGGTTAATTTGTTGTGCGCCATAGACCTTGATCGTCCGTGCCTTTCTTGTTTCTGTGTTTTTATATAATTAACTCATGGTTTTAATGAAGTGAACATTAATAGGTCTATTAGTAAAGTTGACAAAATAGTGTAGAAAAAACTGCTTGAAACCACTCTATACCACTATAAATATAATTTAACTTTCTAAAGCAAATGCAGAAACAGCATTAATTTTAATTCATATATTCCTTTTTCAATTTACGCCCCGTTACTTCTAACCAGAACGCACAAATGCTTAACTTTTTAAGTTAATCATTTTCAAACGAGAGTCGAATTGACAATTATTGTGGACATCAGACACACCTCAATTGCAGCACGACGACGCTACTTAATAGTTCCATTTTTGTAATAGTTGCAGCGGAACCCTATTATTGAGACTCTATTACCCTTACTCGTACGTCAACGCCCGTCGTCGGACGCCTTGTTACACGTTACTGTAATAGCTTCTAAAATAATAGTTGACTTATATCTAATAGTTATGATCAGTAACGTACATGTTAGTTTCTATATTTTTATTACTCGATACTCGAGCGAGTGGGAATTTTACCCACAACTTATAAAATTACAAAATATAAACTTAACTTAACTTCAAGCTTTATCCCTTGCGGGGTAGTCAGAAAGACAAAATATAATGTTATTTATTTTAAGCTTTCATTAACGTGACACTGATCTTGTTCTAAAACATATAAAATGATTTACAATACGTCCATTTCAATTATATAATGTTGTCTTCGTCATTATTTATTTGTATGTAGGTGAAGTGGAATCAACTGTGGAACAGGCTCTGTGTGGGTCGATGCGACGTGACTGATGATTTATTTATATTTCCATACAATTGACTATCATTACACGATTAATGTATTTCATGTTTGAAATTTCGCAACAACAGTATCGAGCTTATAGTTATTTATGACTTGGCCTTTTAAGAGACATAATTATTTAGTTAATTAAAAAGTATAAGTTCGTTAGTAAAGTAGATAAGTTTTTTTTTTGTTATTTCATATATTTTTGAGGCCAATTGTGGCACAATGGCTTAAGATGTGGCAGTTTGTGGGTTTGATTCTACTCGAGGAAATTAAAATTTTCAATACTTTCTTAATTAGAACAAAGTTTCTGGACTCTAGGTTCCCAAGTTCCTCCGGCTATGTACAGCCACATACTCGTACGCGTCACCTTGGAGAGATGCCCTAAAAGTGCGCCATCGGGAGGTCCACGTGGCGGTTGGACCATTGCAGACCTCAAAAGAGCTGGCGGGGGTCGCTGCGGGCAAGCCTTCCATCGTGCACCCCTAGCCCGAAACATTTGACACTCTGTACTCTCTGGATATTCCGCAAGGGGTACCCTGCAAGGGTTGGAGCTAAGTTAATTTAATTTTTAAACCTACTTACATTTAACTTAACATAAAACTTTAATTAGCGGAAAACCAAACCTTATCCCATTACCCAGTACTTGCAAATTTATCACATCTCATTCAATTCAAATTCAAATTCAAAATATTCTTTATTCAAATAAACTTTTGTAAGCACTTTTGAATCGTCAAATGAAAATATAGACAAAAAAAAAAAGCTACCACCGGTTCGGAAGGCAGTTCTGCTGAGAAGAGCCGGCAAGAAACTCAACAGTTGCTCTTTTCAAAGTCAATGGTATTATTATATTACATTATCTGGCAGCTATCCTGCATTACATTCAATAGACATTAATTCCATACATGTTTATCTTCTAAATATTCTTGAACAGTGTAATAAGCTTTACTTGTTAGTATTTTTTTCAAGGTCACTTTAAATTGTGGTAGTGGCAAACTAAGAATACACTGCGGAAGTTTATTATATACACGTATACTCAGACCCATAAAAGATTTTTTAACTTTTTGGAGGCGAAAACTTGGCGTAACAAGTTTATCTTTGTTTCTGGTTCCTATCGTATGTATATCACTATTTTTACTGTGACGCTGTACATTTTGCCGGACAAACAGAATATTATAATATACAAATTGTGAAGCAACTGTAATAATACCTGCATCTTTAAAAACATCTCGCAGAGAATCTCTAGCTCTTAGGGTATAAATATATCTCACGGCTCTTTTTTGAAGGATAAATATTGAATTTATATCGGAAGCACTGCCCCATAGCAACATTCCATAACATAAAATACTATGAAAATAGCTATAGTAGACTAGTCGGGCAGTTTCAACGTCCGTCAGTTGTCTTACTTTTTTTATTGCGAACGCGGCAGAGCTGAGTTTATCCGCAAGTGCTTCCAGATGAGTGTTCCACTGGAGTTTGGAATCTATAGTTAAACCTAAGAAAGTAGCTGATTCCGACACATTGAGGGTTTCTCCTTTAATTTCTAGACTAAGATCATGTTTTTTAACGTTTGGTAAAGCAAATTCAATACATTTAGTTTTTTTAGCATTTAACATTAGATTATTCGTATCAAACCAATAAAGAATATGCGATAATGCACTATTCACTTCGTCATAGTTTGTTTTATTTCTATCTACTTTAAATATTAAAGAGGTATCATCTGCGAAGAGTACAATATCACATACGTTCTTTGCATAAAAAGGCAGATCGTTAATATAAAGAAGAAATAAAAGGGGACCTAGAATAGATCCTTGTGGAACGCCCATCCTTAGAGGAGATCCAGATGATTTTACATTATTAATACTAACTTTCTGGATTCTTTCGTTTAGATATGAGGCAATAAGATCAAGGGCAGTATCCTGTATGCCATAATGATAAAGTTTCAACAACAGAGTTTCATGGTCTACACAATCAAAGGCTTTGGATAAATCACAAAACACTCCAATTGCATTCTGTGACTTCTCCCATGCGTCATAAATGTGCTTTAGGAGTGCAGCACCCGCATCTGTAGTAGACTTGCCTTTGGTGAAACCATATTGCTCGCTATGGAAACAATTGTTAATATTTAAGAATATTGAAAGCTGGTTAAATATAATTTTTTCAAATATTTTACTTAAAGACGGTAAAATAGAGATCGGTCTGTAATTTCCGGGGTCAGATCTGTCACCACTTTTGTAAAGCGGCACTATTTTGCTATATTTCATTAAATCAGGAAAAATACCGGATTCCACACAATTGTTAAAAATTAAAGCAAGATAAGGAGCAATATTAGGTATAATTGTATTAAGAACTTTAACAGACATGCCCCACAAGTCATCAGTTTTCTTTAAATTAAGGCTTTTAAAGGTTTTGATAATTTCTTCTGGGGAAACAGTCTTAAACACAAAATTTTGTCTACAACTAGTTACATGGTTTTTTAGTATTAATACTGCTTCCGAAGGAGATGATGGCAGTGAACGTGTAACTGCAGTAGGTATTTCGGAAAAGAAATTTTGAAAAGTATTTGCCACTTCTAAATCTGAATTTATAATTACACTATTTACTTTTAATTTAATAGGTTCACTGACGGCTCTAGATTTCCCAGTTACAGTCGTAATAGCATCCCATGTAGCTTTAATTTTATTACTAGATGTCAAAATTTTTTCTTTTATATACATAGACTTAGCCTGGATACATACCTTTTTAAATATTTTAGAATAATTTCTGACTTTTAACAAGAACGCCGGATCCTGATTCCATTGCCTCATATTATATAGTTCGTATAATTTGTTTCTGCTTCGGTATACACCAATAGTTGCCCAGTCGCTAAAAGTTAACTTCAAGTTTTTATATATTTGTTTTTCTTTAAAAATATTATCAAACTCTGTTGAGAGTAAATTAAAAACTTTGCAATATAACTGATTCGGATTTAATCCCGTTATTTCTATGTTTGAAATGTTTTCCGTCACTTTACTATTAAAACGATTAATTTTACTTTTAGTGATTGGTCTAATTGTTATTTGTATACGTTCTGCAACTATTTTATCTATTACCGAAAATTTTTGACCACAATGATCCGAGCTCAGATTGGTAATTATTTGTTTATCTACAATATCAGAATGACAAAAAACATTATCTATACAAGTTGCGGACGTATTCGTTACACGAGTTGGTTCAGAGAAAATATGAAACAAATTAAATGATTTAAATAAGTTGAGAAGACGTGAACTTAATGATGTCACCTGTAATATATCTATATTAAAGTCTCCGCATACTATTAAAGATTTACTATTCGAACTCAAATTACTAAGAACATCCTCCATTTTTTCTTCAAATACTTCAAAACTACCAGAGGGCGGTCGATACACGCATACTATAATATATCTATTGAATTCAATGCAGGACAATTCAATGGAGCGTTCGTCGGAGAGAGCCGCTATGTCTGGTCGCGATTTGCAACGTATATCATTTCTTATTAATATAAGCGAGCCGCCGCGGATGGCCTTCTCTCTAACGAACGAACTTAACAATTTATAATTTTCAATATTAACTATATTGTTACATTTTGAGATCCAGTGCTCAGTTATACACATTATATGTACATTGAATTCTTTTAGAAATAATTCTAGTTCCAGTTCTTTGCCTCCTAGGCCTTGTATATTCTGATGTACAATGTTAAATTTAAATGACCTAGGCGTTGTCTTATTGTCTAGTTTAAACTGGAACTTACATCATTACAATTCATAGAAGTATTATTTACACAATTTATTTCCTTCGTTATACCATGTACAACGGGGTTTTGTATATTGTATGCTACTAAAGTAGCAATTTGTTTTTTAAAATATAAAGGTAGATACAATGTATCTTCTGTCAACTTACAGCTATTAAAAATAAATTTATTTAAATCTAAATAAAATAATGCGTCGCTATGACGTTCTGTCGTATTATATAAAGTCAAGTTGAGGTTATATATATATTTATTTTGTTTTTCTGTGAGGGAAGAAGAATATGGAAAAGAGCATATAATAAATTTACATTTAGTTTTACTATGTAAATCAAGCAAGTTTTCTATACTCTTTATAACATCCTGTTTCCTCACTGACAAACTATGACCATGTAATAGTACAACAGTACTATGATCATTTAAATTCATGGACATAATTTTCTTAATATTGAACTGGTAACTGGCTCCAGGCGAACATGCGTTAAATACATTTGGAAAGTGGTGATTAAGTAGGGACCCAAAGCCTTGACCTAATTTATCAGATATTACAATAATATTATTTGATGAGGAGCCGGAGGAATTGACCATATTTAAATTATTTTTCTTATTTTTATTGAATGTAGAATGCATGGCCGAGTCACCCACAGCATCAGAGTTGATTTGGTTTTGCGAGGGAATTGATTCGGTGGGTCCTATATTTGAACAGCTACAACTATGTTTATTTGTTAGTGACTCAAATCTTTCTACATTGTAGTTACAAAGGTCAACCAAATCATTTGCAGCTAAAATGTGTTCTTTAATTTGATTTTGTGAAGATTCATACTTCTCACTTAGTGCTCTGAGGGAGCTATTTAAGTTATTTATCTCCTTTTGCAGTTGGAGTGTGTCTCGGTCATACATAAACCTGCTTTGAATTAATCTATTATTATAACATTTAAGTTTATTTATTAATTTTAATTTACTATTGTTTAATATGCTTATTTTTCTTGCTGGAAATTTTAATTTTAGAAGTTTATTCGATTTTTTAATAAATTTATTTACTTTAATATATTTCCTAAATTTATTTTTTGATGAAAATTTAATACTTTGCTCAACATATGATTCATCCTTTGTCAAATCAATCAAAACTGGCTTTAAGCAGGAATTCAATAGTGGGTTACATTCCACCAGCTCATCATATAAACATGAGGTATTTTCAAAATTTTTTTTTGTCTCATGACTTTTGAATTTGAGAATTGAGTCATTGGCCTCCTCTAATTGTATTTCCAGCTCTGTAATTCTGTCCAGAGCTCTCTCATGTTCACTGCTGCACTGGTCAAATGTACCCAAAATACTATTTAGTTGATCTCGCTGTGCCACTATTTCTACATTTCTTGCATGCAATTCAGCGAGTTCATTTTTCAATTCTTTATTTTTTTTTATGATAATAGCAATTTCCTCCTCACTGTCCTCACGTTCCTGAAGAAGCTGCTTACAGAGGTCTTTGGAAGATTTAAGTTCTTGTAAGGCTTGCTTCAGTTTGCTTTCTAGGTCCTTCGCAGAGGCTTTTCGGGTCATGATTTGCTTATCCATTATTAATATGCTGAAAAATAGAAAGCAATAAGAGGAAATAAAGAAGAGGAAATTTATTTTTGTATATATAAGAAGTAAAAAGAAAATAAATTGTTAACTTTTAGAAAATTAACCAGAGAGAAAAAAAAAAAAATGTAATAGTAGTACTGGATATTAACAATAGTAGCAATTTATAGCCAACTTTAGTAATTTTTGATAAATTATATTACATTAAAGAAAAAAAAAAAAAAAGGAATGGTAGGTAGGCAAATAATAAATTGATATAATAAAATTTTGAAGCCGAATTACATGTAATTTATAATTTAATATTATTTAAATTAATAGCAACTTATAGTAGTATATATAGATGAGTACTGTATGGTGGTATTTAGGTGTATTTGTCTGAGGCAGATATGTATGTCTGCATCTAAGCTTCCAACTTGTCAAGCAAAGTGAGACGATAACGGTGCCAAGATGTGAGGAGGGACGTAGCTCATTATAAAGATGAGTTTTGTATAGTCAGATGTGTGTGGGAATATCAAAAATTAAGAAACATATACTCCCCGGGTTTTAGAAATTTTAAAAATCATTCCGTTAGCACACTGACAGACGATAGCTCACGACGGTTCCACAGTATAACGTTCGTATTCTTCTAGTTCGTTTGTTCGTCTTCTTATTTTATACACAAATGACACTTAACTAGTTTATTTTGCAAAATATACAGTAAATTATATATTTTAATACTATTAAATACAAATTTTTTAATTTAAATTACGGAGCTATTCATTTGACATGTTGCCTAGACCAGTGTTGCCAGAACTCTCCCATTTTCACTCACACCAGCCGATGACCTCGAACTTCCATAATAAATATAATTTGTATTATTATCTCAAGACGACGTCACGTAAGGAAAGCTACAGTAATTACCGACCAAGTGTTGGTTGTACTCACGCACTCCATTAATACTGTGTAGTTTACACTACGCGACGCCTCCATCGTGCGTATGTAGGTATACTATAGCGGTTAACGCCGCGAGGCATTCGATATCGAGCGCGTTTGTTTATTATTGGAGTGATTTATGATATATCGTTAATTTACCTAGTATATTACAACGTGCGATGGTAGATGAAGATTATTCTGTGTGGATGTTTTCATTTATAATATGGATTTTAGCTTCACGCTGTATTACGCACATAGCAGGCAAAGGCAACCTGGGAAATGTAGTGTAGGTAAAGACACTCACAGTTAAGATACTTCCTTGCGCAACTTTACAGCGAAGTCTGAAGGCGTTCCGTATTGAATGGCTTTGCCTCGTTACCAGGGCGAAGAAATTAAAATATTAAATGCTTCATTTCTTTGAGTGGGAGTCGTACTCACAACCTAGCGCGTTTACAGTCGCACGCTTAAGTCCTGCGCCACGACTTATCCCAACCTCAATATTATAGATACAGTACCTACAGTAAATAGATTTTTTACAGTATTTCTAATATATAAAATATTATAATAAACGTAACCCGTTAAAGAAATAAGTAGTAGTCGTCGGGACCGTCTAAGTGCGGCCGGTTACTGACAGTTGTAAACAAATATGTATGGTCGCTTACTGAGAAAGTGATTACGGTGATGATTATAGTGTTGTAAAGTTATGCTAGCATTACTTTTTAATTTTATTGACAAGATGATATTTAACTTATAATATCCGATTTACTCTTTGTTTTTGTTTCGCGTTATTCCACTGAAAGAAGAAGAAGCCGAAAGAACCTGAAGAATTTGTGTTAAGACACTCTGTTTCTATTAATTTCATTTTCATCAAGTGGCGGTACTCAACGCTGCACTTTTCCACGTTAGTAAAGCGAACAAATGAAAATAACTTATTGAAAATGAAACAGCTTATAGCGAAAGTTATTTAGTCATTAAGAAAATTAATTTAAAGTATGTCGTTTTGACGTATACACTTTAAGAATACAACGCTCTACTCTGTTTACGACCGTAAGCCTAGACTCGAGTCCCGCGGGGGGCGCCCTAGCCGCCGATGGCGTCCTATTATACAACTACGTAGTATTCTTGATTCAATGTATCAATCTGTTAGCAAATGCAGTATAATAAAAGTATTATACTCGAAGATGCTATACCGGCCAAGCCGCGAGTGGGCCGCTAGTTTATATCTGGCGCCACACATTGTGAATAAATTATACAAATATAATGTGTACAGTCAACCCTCCTATAACGCGGTACTCTCAGAACGCGGTTTCCATATAACGCGGAGCTGAAATTGCGACAGCCCTCCTATAACGCGGTACTCTTACAGCGCGGTTTCCGTTCAACAACGTCCCATCAGTTCTTTCCGTGCACCCAATGAATGGTTTTAACTGGATATGTTTATATCAGCGTGGTTCACGGGTGGGACTCCTCATGCGCTATCTTCCACTTCTATTAACTAAATAGTTTCGCATCGACAGCGTGCCATGCGTGTGTGTCTAACGAAACTGTAACATGAAAGATATATATGTGATCTTTTGACTACATTGTCGCGTGAACTATAGAAAAACCAATGTGAAGATCAACCAAGTGAGGAAGACATTTTGCCCATTAAAAGAAGGCGAGTTAGGCGACTCATATCTGACAGTGAGGATGAGTGTTGAAAGATTACATCATTTTACAAAAGTCTTTCTTTTGTTTTTGTTGGAAAACAGTTTTTTAGTTTAGTTTTTGTTTCATTTTTTTCATCATTTCCTTATATGAACTCTTCAATTTAATAAAAATAATTTATAATTTATCTTGTCTTTTGTATTTATTGGTCTCCATATAACGCGGTACGAATGATGTGATTTGTACTTATTCTGAGTCTCTTGTAGCGCGGTTTCCATACAACGCGGTAGACGGTTTCCATAGAACGCGCTACGAATTAGCCTGGTTTGTACGGTTAAATCCAAGTTTCTTATAGCGCGGTTTCCATATAACGCGGTACGCACTCACCGCGTTATAGGAGGGTTGACTGTATTAATAAAAATAAATCAGCTTCACGCTGTATCCCGCACACAGCAGGGTAGGCAGAGGGAACCTTGTGTTAAGACACTCCGTTCCCCACTTTCTGCCGAATTCTGGAGGCATTTCGTGTTGAGTGGCAGAACTCAACGCCGGTATTATTATAATACAAATAATCTCATATCTAAGTGCTTTAATTATAAACATCGAAGTAAATGTATAGGCCGTATAAATTTCCCCTCCTTTGAAATTCTGTTTTCATATTAATCCAAGATTAATGTTATTATTAAACGTTTTTCCTATTTCCACATACAATGTTAGTCTATTGTAGTCTGTTAGGTTATCGTAT
The DNA here is from genome assembly GCA_917862395.2 of Heliconius sara. Lineage (NCBI taxonomy): Eukaryota > Metazoa > Arthropoda > Insecta > Lepidoptera > Nymphalidae > Heliconius > Heliconius sara. The sequence continues at coordinate 4,369,761 of OU860787.2, read as the reverse complement.
ATTTTAATTCATGATAGAAACACCTGAAAGAAGTAATAAAATATTTATTGTGTAGTTTTCTATTATATTCTTTCTTTGTACAAGCTCAATAGAAATAAATGTTAATTTTCAATTTTACTTTATTTCAGTTATCTTTAATCGCGGGCCGCACAGTAACCACTGTTATGTTTTGCGAATTACAAAAAAAGCGATATTTTCAAAACTATGTATTTTAATCAATACTGTAATATTCCTCATTCAATTAAATCCGATAGATACGTTCTAGTTTTCATATAGATCAGAATATGCTTTTTCATAAACAAAGAATGTATAGTATAGAAGTTACCACAGTTTTAAAGTACGGTAGTAAAGAACTAACTTTGGTTAATTAACATTTAAGAGGGCTTTCTTCATAAAATTTTAGTAAAACGATTTAGTATTTTAGTGCTTTAGTAGTATAGTTGGATATCGAGTGATGTTTGAGTACACCATTTGTAAACAAGAGAGCAATGAGCGTCGATCTACAGATAGTTGAATCAATTATACGTCAGCAACTGTTTGAAGTTTTGAACTCTTATTGTTTCCGATATGTCAGGCATTTAAGGACTTAGACGTATAAAAACATTTGAAGTTTTCCCAACTGGGAACAGTTCAACGTTCAGTTCACTCAACAGCGTGAAATCGACTTTCGAATCCCTCTATTTTAAAATTATTATACGTTTCTAGATTTAGGACATTTTAAACAACATTTTTTTTCCATTACTGTCCTTGGCCATTGCGTAATCAAAACATTTATATTTTTTTTATATTCAATAAAAATTGTCATAACAAAAAAAATATCGCGCGTTCTTTTCAAACAACTTAAGTACTTAAAAGATAACCTAAGTTAAAAAAATATTCGTAATCAGTTAAATATACAATAAATTCAAGTAAATTGTTCAAAGTCAAAATATATCCAAATACAACGTATTCAAATATGGTATGAATAGAATGGAATAAATAGTCACTAAGTCCTGTGTTCTCATTTTCTTTTATGAATTCAATCGTCACTCAAAATATATTATTTTCATGTCTCCCAAGCTCAGCGAAGACAACGGCAACGGAAGAGAAAAGCAAGGCGTTGTGTTCCGCCACTTATCACCAAATTTAGGAATTTCTTGACATTAGGTAAAGCTCAAGCCTTATGTTAGCTTTTCTGTTAATAGAACTAACACTGTATATGATAAAGATATGTATATATTTTGATAAAGTAGTATACCTATGATTGTTAAGTTAATAATTACAGTTAAATTTCTAAATTGCAGATGGACAAATACATTTATTTTATATAAGTTCATTGAAATATTTTTTAATTTTTATGTATTTCATTATATGTGTAGGTAATAAATATTGAATAGATTGCAATTATTTTTGAAAAAAAAATCACTAGTGCGTTGCTTGTTTTATTTAGTTTATTTGAGAACCACTGTACTGTAATACTTACCATGAAAAAAGTGTACATAAACCATCCCGCCCTCAACACTTTATATAGAGTTATGCAGTAAAACTAACAATACTGCAGCTGACTTACATATACTTAAATTCCACTAAATTATTCATTTACACACAGCAGCCAAGTTAAATGTTTCTTCTTAAAATACACCGTCGGTACTAACAATTCGAATACTTTGAAACAAACACAAATGGCCTGCTACATTGTTAATTCGTTCCAGGTGGCTTTAAAAAACGACTAAAAGTGGTATCCATTCGCGCCTTCAATTTTACGCATTACTTACTATATATAAATAAATAAATCAAAAATCCGTTTGAGGCCAGTCGTGACGCAGGGGCACAAGTAAGCGCGACTAGTCGTCCGGGTTCGATCCTCACTCGAAGCAATAAAATATTTATTTAAAATTTATATTTTCATTCCTTCGCTCTGGTGTCGAAGCAAAGCAAGGCGTTGAGTTCTACTACTCAACACGTACTGCCTCCGAACATGGGGAACGGAGTGCCATATTACTAGGTTCCCTCCCTCTGCCTACTCTGTTGTGTGCGGGATACAGCGGTACAGTTCAATTATTTACATATCCATACTTACTTTACACTACATATCCGGTCCGTGCTTTGTTTATAATATTACCATTGATAACTGTTAGTTAATAAATTATTTTACTGGTTTATTAATTATTTATTATTGATAGATGGCGACAACAGTAATATACGTATTAATAATTCATTTTGTGAGTTATTTAGTACTAGTGTTTAATACTTATGAAACAGATTAGTATATTATTGTCGCATATTTTAGTGAAGTTAGTTGAAATATGCACTTATAGTATAATTAATGGTATAGGTAAGAATATCAATAAAATGGTATGTAACTTAGGTTACTGTGTTTCTTCCAGTAATTATAACCAAGAATAACGACAACGTGGCCCAATGACAGTATTCTGTTATCGAGGGATGATACCTGATATGAGTCTAGGTACGAGTAGGTGAAGTACGTATGAGTATGAATAAAAATATAGTTCTACTTTGTTAATATACTGTTTCATATATTTAAATTGAATCGAATAGTTATTTTTTTTTTTATTAAATACAAATATTATTAGTATTCCAAATACAATCGTTTCGTAAACGCGACAGGTTGTGGGTACGGTTCTCACTCGAGAAAATGTTATATATTCATTTCTTCGCTCTAGTTCTAGATTAACAGCGTAAGGCTAAAAAGACAAAAACAATCATTCTTCTACTTTGAATTTGATTTCACAATAATCCTTTAGTTAATCAAATTGTACATAATATGTACTTGTAACCATAACAATCGCTACATAAAGGTGACGTTTAACAAGCGTCCAAATACACTTCAGGGTTTTATTACAAACTTCCAAAGCTAATCCGATATGGAACAAACGGAGATACACACGCGAGCGATTTAGATCAGTATCTGAACTTTGTACGTAGTCTTTGCTCCACGACAGGACATCATTTTGGATATATGAAAAGAAATATTAAAACAATCTTATTTAGATAATTTGAAGGTAGGGGACTCGAACCTGTGTCTCTTGGAAACCGACCCGGTTTCTAAATAAGTATTAATCTTGACACCTTCCTGCTGTTTACAGAATTGAGGATGCGTGTTGAGTGGCGGAAAATTAACGCCTTAAAGGCTTTATTACATATATATATATATATATATATATATATATATATATATATATATATATATATATATATATATATATATATTTACTAAATCTGACTATATAGCATCAGAGTCTTTCATACAAAGAGTTAAATCTGTATTTCATATCAACCTAAAGAAGGCTCTTATAGATTAACATAACTTATGCTAAAGGCCAGTTTCTTCAATTACAGTAAACAAAATATCAGAAACGATCAAAATCTGTGGCGTGCCACAACTCATAAGTAATATCATACCTATATTATAAATTTGAATGTAAGTTTATTTGTTACGCTTTCACGCCAAAACTACTCAACCATTATCTCGATACTTTGTACACGTTACAAAGCACAAAGGGTACTTTATATATTATCCTCTGAGTATAAGAAGGCGAGCGAATCTCTACTCTGTGGATTTTCTTTATTTATCTATCAAAGAAAACACACAGGTATATCTAAGTTTATTAATACTTAAAAAAAATACGATGGACAACAAATATTACCTGTAAAGGCATTATACGCCGATAGGTGAACTCTATACATATATTGTATCAGTTGTTTACACAGACACGTCTAGTTAACGTTATGTAAATAGAAACTAAATAAACGATCATATCATTTAATGTCCGGATTGTAAATTAATATTGTAATGGATATAATTTAAAGTGTATATTTATTTACATAAGACTTTTAGAGTCGTGGCGCAGTGGCACAAGTGTGTGACTGTGAACGCGACAGGTAGTAGGGTCGATCCCCAGTCGAGGGAATGAATTATTATTTGTTACTATTTTCATTTCTCCGCTCTGGCTCCAAGACAAAACCTCGGCGTTACGTTCCACCTCGGTAAATACCAAGACCGGTAAATAGAATTTGTTTTAACATTACACATTTCTTCATGTTCAGATTCCTCCTATGTTAGAAATACACTACCAAAATATAGCGTATGTGTGTCAACTGACCAAATATATAACGAATAGGAAATCGAACCCAATACTATCGCTTGTAGAACCTGTTACTTACCAATCGCACCACGCTGTGTTAATCACGTAAGATTATTTCATCAAAATTAATATAAAGTAGCATTATAAAGTAAACATCAATGTCATATCATACAACAACATATACAACTATTCTTGTAAATTCTTAGTAATTATATTTATATATGTATATATGTATATGTATATATGTATATGTATATGTATGTGTATTTATCTATATACTGAATATTTATGCAGTAGTACATTCTAATTATAAATTTATAAACATATATACTATTCATGTAGTTTATTTTATTACAGTTTATATTGTAAGATATTATTTTGTATATCACATTGTATTGTATTTTTTTTTCTTGCACAGTTAAGATATTGTTTATTTAAATGATTGAGCACACCTACACAACAATCTCCCACACAACGAGGTTGGCTGGTAGAGAATGCTTTTTAGCGTTAAGCCCGCCTTTTGTACATTATTTTTTTTTATTTTCTAAAAAATGTGTGTCTTAATTTCTAAATAAGGAATAAATAAATAAATAAATAAGTAAATATCGTTTTGTTTGACCGCAATGAAAATCTATAAAATATATGAATACTTAATGGAATAAATTACGCTAATGCTTCTGAATACAAAATTTATTATTATTATTGAAAAATAGATTTGAACCAACTACAAGTACACTTTATATGAATACTATATTCAATTCCCACAGTGAGTTGGTATTGGAGGACATACGGAAGTGTCAGTATTCGCGTATCACTTTGTAATTTTGTATTTATAAGCTTATTATAACTTCATATATTCTAAGAAAACTCCTAATTGAGTCTAATTTAAAATAAGAAAGTTAAAATAATAGTGTACTATTATAATTCAAATATTATTTTAAACATAGGCAACATTTTTTTCACGTCTGTTCACTGACTGAATGGCTTGAACCGATTTAAATTCAGTTGTCACACCGTTTCGCATCCATCTCGTATATTCCATCTTTACTGAACATACTTCCCAAATATACCTTCATTCATTTGTTCTAATATCGATAAGACATAAAAAAATATAATATTCTGACTCTCCGGAACACTTGAAGTTCTTACGTGTGACTAAACTACCGCTACTTCTATACAATAATAGTATAGAAGTAGTAGAATCGAAGAATTTGAATTAAACTTTTTAGTAAAAGGAAGACAAATCACTTTGAGCGGAGTAGTTGGGTTTACGATTGGTCGTTTGTTCGAATAATTGAATGACAAAAACATTAAAGGTCGATTTCAGCTTTATTCTCATTGAGAGTCGCTCTTTGAATACAATATATAATTTTATATTTATCATGGGCGTGGAAGGTCGAGCCGGGTGGTTCTTGCCCACCCCAGAATAGTCTGGTGCCCATCCCAGAAATTGACCACTCGTTTAGAAAAAAATTAGTCCGAAAAAATTAAAATAAAATCCTATTAATAGTAGTCTAGAAAAATAATTGATGTTTTAGAAAACAAGCGAAAGCTGAAAAAATATTATAAATAGCTTAACATTTATGATGGAGATGGAAAGATTCTTAGATTATTTTATTGTAAGTATACTATAATAGATATATGATAAAGATTGAAACAAGCGTCGCTAATTTCTCCTCTTTTAAATCAAATAAACTCAATAAAAAAATGTTTGGATATTTTAATAATTAACAAAAAAATTGCTTATTTACAAGTCATATCATTTTTAGTATAAACAAAGGTAGCTAAATTTGCGATTTAACTTATACATTTTATGATAATTTAAAGTGTTATCCGCACACTTTGCTTTATAAAACTCCAAAAATGTCGTTTTAAACTCAGCTTCGCTTAAATTTTATACAAAATAGCTGGTATTTTCAACATTTAGGTATTCGGATGTTTGCGCATATTGTGGCCATAAAGTAGTGCTTGCGAGTAAAAAATATTTTTATAATAACGTAACGTTTATTTTTTCGTCAAATCACTTCGTTCTCGATTTCCATTGCGCGACATTGTGTTGCAGAACTCAACGCCGCACTTTGTACCAGGACGGAAATATTAAAATAATGAATTTCCCTGAATGGAAGTCAAGCCCTGAATCATTATCATTATTACTATCAGATTAGTTAGTTAATGTTAAAGTTACGAGGGATTCGATATTAAAGACGTAATAAATAAAAACATACGACTAACATTTATAATGTATGTACTCAAATTACTGTAGTACTGTAGTAGTACTGTAGTGTGTACTTAGTTATTACGCTCTATCCCGCATGTAACAGGATAGGCAGAGACTGCATAGTGTAAACCGCTACGCTTTGCCTCTCCACTAGAGCGAATTAATATTAAATATTCCATGTTCTCGAATGCGAATCGAATCGAATCCACAACCTGACGA
>OU860787.2:4270002-4363039 GCA_917862395.2 Heliconius sara | reverse complement strand
TGTTAGTTTCTATATTTTTATTCCACGCTTTGCCTTGTTATTCGAGCGAGTGGGAATTTTACCCCCAACTTATTAAATTACAAAATATTAACTTAACTTCACGCTTTATCCCTAGCCGAGGGGTAGTCAGAAAGACAAAATATAATGCTATTTATTTTAAGCTTTCATTAACGTGACGCTGATCTTGTTCTAAAACATATAAAATGATTTACAATACGTCCATTTCAATTATATAATGTCGTCTTCATCATTATTTATTTGTATGTAGGTGAAGTGGAATTAACTGTGGAACAGGCTCTGTGTGGGTCGATGTGACGTGACTGATGATTTATTTATATTTCCATACAATTGACTATCATTACACGATTAATGTATTTCATATTTGAAATTTCGCAACAACAGTATCGAGCTTATAGTTAATAATGAGTTGGTCTTTTAATAGACATAATTATTTAGTAAATTATTAAGTATAAGTTCGTTAGTAAAGTAGATAAGTTTTTTAGTTTTTTTTGTTATTACATATGTTTTTGAGGCCAATTGTGGCACAATGGCTTAAGATGTGGCAGTTTGTGGGTTTTGATTCTACTCGAGGAAATTAATATGTTCGATACTTTCTTAATTGGAACATAGTTTCTGGACTCTAGGTTCCCAAGTTACCTCTATCATGTGCAGGCACACACTCGTACACGTCGTCTTAAAGAGACGCTCTAACAGTGCACCGTCGAGAAGTCCACGTGGCGGTTGGACCATTGCGGACCTCAAAAGGGCTGGCTGGGGTTGCTGCGGGCAAGCCTTCCATCGTAGACCCGTAGTCCGTAACATTTTACACTCCGTTCTCTCTGGATGTTCCGCAAGGGGTACCCTTCAAGGGTTGTATGCCTAGTGGAGTTACGTTAAATTGAATTTTACTACTAGAATGCCAACTTAACATAAAACTTTAATTAGCGGAAAACCAAACCTTATACCCAGTACTTGCAAATTTATATGTTAAATGAAAAGAGAATCATATTTTCATCAACACCAGTAAATGACCTCGAAATTCCATAATAAAAATAATTTGAATTATTAACTCAAAACAATGTCACGTAAGGAATGCTACCGTAATTACCGTCCAAGTGTTCGTTGTAGGTACTCACGCACTCCATAAATATTGTGCAGTTTACACTACGCTACGCCTCCACCGTGCGTATGTAGATATACTATAGCGGTTAACGCCGCGAGGCATTCGATATCGAGCGCGTTTTGTTTGTTATTGAACTAGTTGATGATTTATGTATAGTTATTTTACTTTATTTTATTTAGCGTCACGCTGACTCACTCCCATAGCAAGGTAGGCAAAATGAACCTAATGTTACGAAACTGTTCCCATTAAGACACTTCCGTTCCTAGCTTTTGGTCGGTTTCTGGAGGCATTACGCGTTGAAAGGTAAAACTGACTCATGGTGCGCTTGTCTTTTTACCAGAGAAGCCCCTTGGTAAGCACAGTCACCACAAAGTCGACACCTTCTAAGTGTGACCGGTCACCGACAGCTGTATGTAAGAATTTATGTATGGTCGCTCACTGAGACAGTGGTTACGGTGGTGATTATAATGTTGTAAAATTGTGCTAACATTACTTTTTTAATTTCAATAACAAGAGGATATTTAATTTATAATATCCGATTTACTCTTTGTTTTTGTTTAACTTCACGCGTTATCCCACAGCAGGGTAGGCAGAAAGAACCGGAGAACTTAGTGTTAAGATACTCCTTACTATTAGGATGAGTGGCGGAAAAGCGAGGAAATGAAAATAGCTTATTATAGCGAAAGTTATTTAATCATCAAGGAATTTTAACAAAGAAAATTTCGGCTAAATTACATGCTACAAAAACCTGTAATTTAGACGTATACTTTTAGAGAAAATGTAAAATTAAAATAATTCAACGCTCTGTTAACCGCTGCAAGTATTATAGGTGGTATATGGTTGTTGTGGTGGTGGTGGTGGTATAAATATAATGTGTACTATTATAATAAAAAAGAAGCTCATATCTAAGTGCTCTACTATAACCTTACTGATCAAACAATACATACATTCATCAAAGTGAATGTATACATCGTATAAATTTTCCCCTCCTTTGAACTCCTCTTTTCATTTTAATGCAAGATTAATGTTATTATTAAACGTTTTTCCTATTTCTACATACAATGTTAGTCTATTGTAGTCTGTTAGAAGGTTATCGTATATTTTAAATCACGATAGAAACACCTGAAAGAAGTAATAAAATATTTATTGTGTAGTTTTCTATTATATTCTTTCTTTGTACAGGCTCAATAGAAATAAATGTTAATTTTCAATTTTATTCTATTTCAGTTATCTTTAATCGCGGCCCGCACAGCAACCACTGTTATGTTTTGCGAATTACAAAAAAAGGGATATTTTCAAAACGATGTATTTTAATCAATACTGTAATATTCCGTTTCCTATTAAATCCGTCAGATACGGTTTAGTTTTTATATAGATTAAAATATTTCATATACAAAAATGTACGGTGTAGAAGGTATCGCAGTTTTAAAGTACGGTAGCAAAGAATTAACTTTGATTAATTAATATTTAAGAAGGTTTTCTTCATAAAATTTAGTAAAACGATTTAGTATTCTTAGTTAAAGTGATTTAGTAGTGTAGTTGAATATCGTGTGATGTTTTAGTACACCATTTGTAAACAAGAGAGCAATGAGCGTCGATCTACAGATAGTTGAATCAATTATACGTCAGCAACTCTTTGAAGTGTTGAACTCTTATTGTTTCCGATATGTCAGGCATTTAAGGACTTTGACGTATAAAATTTGTTTACTATTTTTAGTTAAACATTTGAAGTTTTCCCAACTGGGAACAGTTAAGCGTTCAGTTCACTCAACAGCGTGAAATCGACTTTCGAATCCCCCTATTTTAAAATTATTTCTAAATTTAGGACATTAAAAGAACGTGCTTTTACATTACTGTCTTTTCAATAGTCCATTGCGTAATGACAATAATCAAGTTTTAAAATTTTTACTCAAAGAAAGTTTTATCGCTAATTAGTGTTCTTTTCAAACAACTTAAGTACTTACTTAAAAGATAATATAAGTTAAAAAAATGTTCATTATCAGCTAAATATACAATTATTATTCAAGTAAGTATATATACAACGTATTCAAATATGGTATGAATAGAATGGAATAAATAGTCACTAAGTCCTGTCTTCTCATTTTCTGTTATGGATTGGATCGTCACTCAAAATATATAATTTTCATGTCTCCCAAGCTCTGCCGAGACAAAGGCAACAGAACAGAAAAGCATGTCGTTGTGTTTCGCCATTTATCACATAATTTAGGAATTTCTTGATATTAGAGAAAGCTCGAGCCTTTTGTTAGCTTTTCTGTTAAAAAGACTAATACTGTATCTATTGAGTCATCCTAATTTCTATTACAAACTTTTGATAATTCTACATATATATTTTGATAAAGGTATACTTATTGATTGTTAACTAAAAAATAATAACAGTTAAATTTCTAAATTGCAGATAGGTAAATACATTTATTTTATATAAGTTCTATGAAATATTTTTAAAATATTATATAATGGTAATAAATATTGAATTGATTGCAATTATTTTTGAAACAAAAAAATCACTGGCGCGATATTTGTTTTACGTCGTCTATTTAAGAACCACTATACTGTAATATTTACCATGAAAAACAAAAAAAAGAGTGACCATAAACCATCTCGCCCTCAACACTTTATATAGAGTTATGCAGTAAAACTACAAATACCGCAGCTGACTAACATACTCCTAAATTCCGCTAAATTATTCATTTACAGGCAGCAGCCAAGTTAAATGTTTCTTCTTAAAATACACCGTCAATACTAACAATCCAAATACATTGAAACAAACACAAATAGCCTGCAACATTGTTAATTCGTTCCAGGTGGCTTTAAAAAACGACTAAAAGTGGTATCCATTTGCGCCTTTAATTTTACGCATTACTTACTATACATAAACATATCAAATATCGTATAAGTATGTTACTGTAAGTTGAGGCCGGTCGTGGCGCAGTGGCACGAAGTGTGACTGTAAAACCGACTGGTTATGGGTTCGATCCCCACTCGAGGAGATGAAATATTTACTTAAATTTATAATATATTTCCATTTCTTCGCTCTGGTGTCGAGGCTAAGCGCGGCGTTGGGTCTGCCACTCAACACGCAATACCTCCACCCTCTGCCTACCCTGCTGTGTGCGGGATACAGCGTGAAGCTGATTTTATGTTACTGTAAACGCGACTGGTTGTGGGTTCGATCTCCACTCGCTCTGGTGTCGGGGCAAAGCAACACGTACTGCCTCCAGAACTCTGTTGTGTGCGGGATACAACGTGAAGCTGATTTATTTATTTTATATATCCTGTCGTACTTCGTTTATGATAGTACTACTATTGCCATTGATTTAATATTATAGTGGTTAATAAATTATTTTACTGGTTTATTAATTATTTATTATTAATACACGTATTAATAACTCAGTTTATGAGTTATTTAGTACTAGTGTTTAATATTTAGGAATCAGTTTATTATATTATTTTCGCATATTCTAGTGAGGCTAGTTGAAACATGCACTTATAGTATGATTGAGGATATAGCACGAGAGTATCTGCTCAATGGTAAGTACGCTGGGTTCCAATACGTACTTGAAAATATTCTGTAGTCGGGTCATAATACCTAAAGGTGCATAATTTCATGAATCTAGGTCGGTGAAGTACATTAATGATATGAGTAAAAATCAAAGTAGAATATTTGTTTGTTTACTATTTTTAGTTTAAGGAAATTAAATAATACATATTGTCATTTCTTCGCTCTGGTAAAGAACTAGGTTCTAGGTTCCCAGGTTCCCTCTACCTACCCTTCTATGAGCGGGCGTACACACAGCATGAAGCTAAACAGAAAAAAAACTACAATTACGTCTATTTTGAATTTCACAATAATCCTATAGTAAATCAAATCGTACATAATATGTACTTGTAACCATAACAATAGCGACATAAAGGTGACGTTTAACAAGCGTCCAAATACACTTTACAGTTTTATTACAAACTTCCAAAGCCATTCCGATATGGAACAAACGGAGATACACACGCGAGTGATTTAGATCAGTATCTGAACTTTGTACGTAGTCTTTGCTGCACGACAGGACATCATTTTGGATATATGAAAAAAAATATTATTTTGCAACAATCTTGACACATCTTCATTCAGGATTAACCGTTTTTATTTTTCTTTCAGCTAGCAGGTAGACAGAGAGAACTTAGTGTTAAGTCACTCCGTTGCCCACTTTCGTTGTGTAACGGAAATTGACGCCGCTTTATTTATTACATACATATAGAAATTTACTCGCTCTGGCTAAATAAAGTATAGCATTAGTGTCTTCCACACAAAGAGTTAAATCTGTATTTCATATGAACTTAAAGAAGGCTCTTATAGATAAACTTAATTTATGCTAGAGGCCAGTCACTTCAACTTCAATCATAACTTAATTTAAAAAAAAAACCACATTTAACAAAATATCACAAACAATCAAAATCTGTGGCGTGCCACAACTCATAAGTAGTATCATACTAATATTATAAATATGAATGTAAGTTTATTTGTTACGCTTTAACGCCAAAACTACTCAACCATTATGTTGATACTATGTACACGTTACAAAGTACAAAGGATTCTTTATATATTATCCTCTGAGTATAAGAAGGCGAGCGAAGCTACGTTTGAGTCTCTAATCTGTAGATTTTTTATCTATCTATCAAAGAAAACACACAGGTAGATCTAAGTTTTCCAATTATTACCTGTAAAGGCATTATACGCCGATAGGTGAATACTATACATATAATGTATCAGTAGTTTACACAGGCACGTCTAGCTAACGTTATGTAAATAGAAACTAAATAAACGATCATATCATTTAATGTCCGGATTGTAAATTAATAATGTAATGGATATCATTTAAGGTGTATATTTATTTGCATTAGAGCTTTTAGAGTCGTGGCGCAGGGGCACCAGGGTGCGACTGTAAACTCGACAGGTAGTGGGGTCGATCCCCAGTCGAGGGAATGAATTATTATTTGTTACTATTTTCATTTCTCCGTTCTGGCTCCAAGACAAAAGCTCGGCGTTACGTTCCCCCTCGGCAAATACCAAGACCAGTAAATCGAATTTGTTTTAAAATTACGCATTTCTTCATGTTCTCATGTTTAGATTCCTCAAATGTTAGAAATACACTACCAAAATATAACGTATGTATGTCAACTGACCAAATATATAACGAATAGGAAATCGAACCCAATACTATCGCTTGTATAACCTGTTACTTACCAATCGCATCACGATGTGTTAATCACGTAAGATTATTTCATCAAAATTAATGTAAAGTAGCATTATAAAGTAAACATCAATGTCATATCGTTTTGTTTGACCTCAATGAAAATGTATAAAATATATGAATACTTAATGGAATAAATGAAATAAATTACGCTAATGCTTTTGAATACAAAATTTATTATTATTATCGAAAAATAGATTTGAACCAACTACAAGTACATTTTATATGAATACTATATTCAATTCCCACAGTGAGTTGATATTGGAGGATATTCGCGTATTACTTTGTAATTTTATATTTTTTAGCTTATTATAACTTCATATTTTTTACGAAAATTCCTAATTGAGTCTTATTTAAAATAAAACATTTTAAATAATCGTTTACTAGTATAATTTAAATATTATATTATCTTAAAAAGTAGGCAACATTGTTTTTACGTTTGTTCACTGACTGAATGGCTTGACCGATTTAAATTCAGTTATCATACCGTTTCGCATCCATCTCGTATATTCCATCTTTACTGAACATACTTCCCAAATATACCTTCATTCATTTGTTCTAATATCGATAAGACATAAAAAAATATATTATTCTAACTCTCCGGAACACTTGAATTTCTTACGTGTGACTGAACTACCGCTACTTCTATACAATAGTATGAGTATAGAAGTAGTAGAGTCGAAGAATCTGAATTAACTTTTTAGTGAAAGGAAGACAAATCACTTTGAGCGGAATAGTTGGGTTTACGATTGGTCGTTTGTTCGAATAATTGAATGTCAAAAACATTAAAGGTCGATTTCAGCTTTATTCTGATTGAGAGTCGCTCTTTGAATACAAGATATAATTTAAATGAACATTAGGTATATTTTATTATTAAAATATAATATTATATATCAATTGATCACAAATATTGTAATCATTATTATTTATTAATTTAGTACTAAATATTATTTTAAGATATTATAACATAATTAATTACTCTTATGAATAAAAAAACGAAGAAAACATTGTAACAATGTCAAATTTATGTCCCCAAAGGATCGTGTCGGCAAGCAGGATAGTATCATGGGCGGGCCGGGTGGTCGTCATGGTCGTTGCCCACCCCTGAATAGTCTGGTGCCTACCCCAGAAATTGACCACTCGTTAAGAAAAAAAAGAATATATTTCTTAAAAAAAAAAAAACATCATACAAACATATCTATGTAGAAAATATCTCTAGATGCGCCCATTAAGAGTAGTGTAGAAAAAAAATATTCTCGATGTTTTCGAAAACAGGCGAATGGCGAAAAAGTGTAACATATAGCTATAATATTTATGATGGAAATAGAAAGATTCTTACATTATATGTATATAATAAGTATACTACTACGATGGATATATAATAAACACCGAAATAAACTGTTGCTTATTTCTCGGGTAATAAAGCTTTTAAATCAAACAAATTAAATAAAAAAAAATGGATATTTTAATTATTAACAAAAAAAAACCTATTTCAAAAGTTATACCATTTTTTTTCAGAATACAAAAATAAATAGAACACAACATTTTTAATATAAACAAAAGTAGAACTAAATTTGGGATTTTTGGGATTCATATATTCTATGATAATTTAAAGTATTATCCGCACACTTTGCTTTATAAAATTCCAAAAATGTCGTTTTAAACTCCGCTTCGCTTAAATTTTATACAAAATAGCTGGTATTTTCGACATTTAAGTATTCGGATGTCTGCGCATATTGTGGCCATAAAGTAGTGCTTGCGAGTAAAAAATATTTTTATAATAAACGTTACGTTTAATTTGTCTTGCACACTTTAGACAGATAGTGTGCGTCAAACCACTTCGTTCTCGACTTCCATTGCGTGATATTGTGTTGCGGAACTCAACGCCGCACTTTGTACCAGGACGGAAATATTAAAATAATAAATTTCCCTGAGTGGAAGTCAAGCCCTGAATCATTATCATTATTACTATCAGATTCAATTCCACTAAGTTACGAGTGCTTCGATATTATAAAGACGTAATAAATAAAACCATACGACTGACATTTATAATGTGTGTACTCAAGTTATAAGAACAAATTCATCCTTTGTTTAGCTTCACGCTGTATCCCGCATGTAACAGGATAAACAGAGGGACCATAGTGGAAAGACACTTCGCTCCACACTTACCTGAGTGGCAGAACTCAATGCCGCGCTTTACCTTTTGCGCCACCAGAGCAAAAAGAATTAAATATTCCATTTTCCCGAATGGGAATCGGATCGAATCCACAACCTGACGACACAGTCACACGTTAGTACCCCTGCACCACGACCGGTCTCTACTTCACCAAGCTACAATATAATACACACATACTGTGTCGCAATGACGTGTAAAACGTCTTATGCACTTCGTTGTATCGACGGATATCTAACAAAGAGACCGCCGCGTGATCGCAGCGTCGTTGTATTTTTACCATTATTAACATTCTACAGTCCGAGGTCGTGCATTTATAATGTAAGGTATCGGAGATCAACTAAATTGTTTAAGTTAACTGTTACAGTTATTGATGGTTCAAGACTCGTCGTTAGTAAAATATTATCTTATACTATGGAAAAATTAAATATTCCAAGTTTTAATTATTGCAGGGGTACAAAGTGTTACTGTAAACGCGTCAGGTTGTGGGTTCGATTCCACCTAGAGATTTTCGACAACATGCTATACCTCCAGAATTCTGCGGAAATTGGGGAACGGAAGTATTTTAATGGGAACGGAGGGTCTAGTCTTAAGACATTTCCCCAGGTAATAGAACTTATTAGAACTTAATAATATAGATAGTTGATTGACAACGAAATTTTTTGATAGATTGTTATATTTGTTACAATAAAAACGAATACCTAAGATACTAAATATTAATACTTTTAATGAGTCTTGTAAAAATATTATAATAATGTAATTATAAAGAGGAACAAAAAGGGCAAAAGGTTGTTATAGCGTATTGTTGTACGTAGTGACTAATAACTGATTGTTGGCGGCGATACCGAGGTTCAATATAATGAAGCAATTTCAGTCGAGATGATTTGATATAGTTCAAGGTGTTCCTGAAGTCAATAGGGGTTAAAGCTTTACTGCTTGTATTATACAGGATGCCCTTAAACCTTATATCACAATTTAAACTACTACATACATACATAGAGCCGTCGTGACTCATGGGCACAAGGGTGTGTTGTGAGTTCGATTCCCACTCGAGCAAATGAATTATTATTTATGTTACAACTAGTATTTCAGAATTGAAATTGTGCCAATAGCACAAGTGTCCCAACGCTATTCATATATACCTACATATATTAAAGGTTGAATAGCTTAAACAGCTCTTTATTATAAATCCGGCTGGTTACACGTGCTTCAACAACACGAGACAAGCACAAAAGAAAAATATTATTGTTAAATTATAGTAGATGACCAGGAGCACAGCAATTAAAATAACTTTCAACCGTTATTAAATACTTCCCTAATGAGGCATGACTCTCGATTCTATTAAATGTTTTTGTTTGGTAGTCATATCTTTGACACTATTACTGGGTTATATGGTATATTACATAGATGTATTTTTTTATCCTTTCGTGTCTTGCACGGGACTAAACCTACGACCACTTGGTGCGTAGATACTATAGACAAAAAACAGATTTATTTATAGACAAATGTGAGAAAATGAAATGATTTACGTACTACTAACCAGTGAACCGATCAAATAAGGTAAAGAAATATGGAATAAATAATAAACACTCAAAATGTACACATATTTTCGTTATTATTCAAGTGAAAAACTGTTATTCAAAAGGTTTATATAAATTTGTATGATATCACGTGAAGTATAAGAATTTCTTTTCTTTATAAAGACTGAAACATTTTAAAAATATACGCTACTAAATTTACATAATTCTGGAAACGTATGATGAAAGTATACAATATTTCACAGCGACAGTCATTTCAATAAATGAATTTCTTCTTTTTACTCTTATTTTTATGTTTTATTATCAATACTATGATATTGTACTATGATAGATTAAAGATTCCATTACCCTCACATGGCAGAGAACGAAATGAACGAAACGAAAGGAATGGGTTTGTTGATGGTAGAAGGAACCTAGGAAAATAATGTTAAGACACTCCGACACCATTAAGACTCTTCCGTTTCTTACTTTCCGTCTAATATCGTATATCGTTAAATGTTCTTACGTCAAATCTCGAATGGAATCGACTCTTATCGAATTTAACATACTTTACGGCTTAGTTAAAAGTAAACATACAATTTATTGCTTTTAAATTAAGATTTTTACGATTTTGAAATAAATACATCAAATATCTGTATATTGCGTTTACAATAAAAAAGTAATTTAATTTGTTCGAATATTATAATGACTCTATGTCCCGTCATAACATATTTATAAGTCGTTGAAATAAGGCTTATTGTGTTATATGTAACTTTTAATAAAGCACACTGTATATAAAATGTTTGAACATTTATATACAGAAAATGAACGCCGGAATAGTTCTTCAACTCAGGAATGATCTCCCTGACCGCACGTATCCCCAAAATGGTTAATATCTCTCCCAGCCTTGCTCGCTTAGCCGGTTTGTGAAGTTCAGATCCGTAGATAAAGCGGGTTATAATTTATAAGGACCATTGGTCTCAGTGCGACCCGGGACTACCATTGTGAGTTCCTGTAGAATAGCTTAAGGTAAAAATGCATTAATAATAATAATGTGAGAATAGATGTATGTGTTCTAGTTTTTCTTAAGTTAACACTTGTTAGGACCAATAGTATTTATTTTGATAACTATTTAAGTAGTTCGAATGATAACGTATTTTTATTTACCGTTTGTATGAGTTACACAAGTCAATTAAAAACAAGAAAATACTGGTGTTATGTTGATTAGAAATATATAATATAACGGTTACATATATTGATTTGTATATTTTTTCCACGCATATTACAGGTTAGGCAGAGGGAGCCAAGTGTTAAGACACTCTGATCCCCACTATTTCCTCCAAATACTAGTCTGTAGAGTGGCGGAACTTGACACTGCGCTTTGACTTGACACTGGAATGAAGAAATGAAAACATAAAATATTTCATTTTCTCGAGTACGAATCGAACCCACAACCTGTCGCGTTTACAGTCATACTGTGTGAGCCTGCGCCACGACTGGCCTATATATTCTATAATAAGTTTATTTATGACGTTATATGTACGTATCTTTATTGTTTTAGTATACATCAGACGCTCTTCCTGATGGAATAGTATCAATATCAGTCGCTTTGATAAGCAAGTGGTGAAACACAAAGTCATTTATATGAATAAATCATAAGTCAACTCGTATTGGAAATTAACCAATTTATCAATGCATCATTTTTCAAAGTTGGTACCTTTTATCAGAGATCGATGATAAATCTCTATGTTGCGCCACCTACTCAGCAGAAATTGTCCTTTAAAATATATTTTTGATTAACTTAATAATTAAAACAGCCTAGCTGTAATTTAAAAAAGTAGGTTAACAAACGAAAAAAATATATAAAAAACTTTGGAATATCATGACCCGGCATAAATAATGAGTGTTCTGAACATAATTAATATTCTTGTATTTTATAATTATAAAACAGACGAATTTTGTTAAACGAGTAAAAATGTATAACTTTTTTGTTGTAAAAAGTGATGAGGAAATATATCTCATTTTAGTCATTTTTAACTAACATTTTACTTATATAAATTACCTACAAGTGACTCGACAGTCAGCCTACCTAGTACTTACCTTGTTTAGTGTAACGCTATTTACCGCACTTGACAGGGCAGGCACTCGTACCTATTAAGACACTTCCCATCTTTCTGCTGAATTGTAAATGTTAAGTTACGAGACTCAACGCCGCGCTTTGCCCCGTTACGAGAAAGAAATGAATGACTCTAGTACTTACTTACTATTAAAATTAGACACTGTATTTATAAAATTGTTGACACGCGATCTTAACAATATTAAAACAAATGTTTTGCTCGTCTTCTATAGAAATTTTACCAACATTAAAATACCTACATCCATAACCATCATCACCATATGTCATACATACTATTATTTTAGACATACATCTTCAACTGGCTGTTCCAATGGTTATGGCACTCAGTTTGATATAAAGATCTGAAGACCTGACGCTTGTAAGATATGTAGCTTTCACTTCCAACCGACGTTGTCACCCACTTAATGGATCATCAAACCAATTTGTTGCGCGATAATATTTTACAATTTAGGTTAAAAGCATTGTATTTTTATTGTCACAATAAACAATTGACTATAGAATGGTTTCTTCCAAACGCATGTTTTTAAAAGCATGTTTAGATTACATACATTCTTTTATATGTAAAAGACAAAACCAGATTTATAAAATATTTTATGTCTTATTCGCTTTCTAAACTCGAAGTTAAGCATTTCTAGTTATGCAAATAAAATATAATTTAACTTGAATAAAACAATAGAAACATTCAATGCTTAAATTTAAGTAAATGCAAAAATACAAATGATAAAGCACAATGTAATTTTTTTTAAACATCCAATTTTCAAAGAACAAATTACATAGTATACTTTCAATATATTTTTATATTGCTGAGAATACCGACTAAGCTACATAGCTACATAGTTTGAAGTATCTAGACACACGGCAGTGTTCCCGCCAAGTTCGAGCAAAAAAAAGCGACACACCGGCCGTGGGTTATATTACACGAACCATTTCGGGCCAATTTCGACCTCCCTATAAATCAAAATCTATTTTATTTACGCATATATCAAATCTAGTATCTGTTGAGACCCCCTTACTTATCTTAAATACAAAATTTCATTAATATACCTATTTTGTGGGTCTTAAGATATTGACGTCAGAAAATCGCTATTTTTACTTTACACTCACTGACTTACTGACTCACTCATCAAATACCTAGACCACTTCCAATGGTCGTATTGACTTGAAATTTGGTAGGTCTTTAAGGTTAAGGGAAAAATCTGAAAATAGCCAAGTGTGAGGCAGTTTTAAAAATAATGAAGGTGTAAATTTATATCTAGTTCATTTCTTTGTAAGAATCATAGTGCATATTCAAAAATCTGAAAGATAGGATAAATGAGACATTTCCTTAACTAACTTAATCACAAGAAAAAAATAAAATAAACAACCTTACAAAAATAGATGTAATCCCACCCAAAACAAAAATGTGAAAAGCTGCCAAGTTCGATAATATGGGAATGCTTCACCTATAAAAGGAGTGAAAGAAATGCTTCACCTATTAAAATTTGCCCTATTAAAAGAAAATTATATACTTGACTCATTGCGTTTAGTAGGTTTATAACAAGGTGTGTGAAAACTTGCCAAGTAACATCATTAAAAAGTACAGAAAAATAATAATAAAAGGTTTTCAGGAAACTGCTGGAAAAACAGGTTTGCGTTCCTGTAAGTATTAGAATTTTAAGTATTTAATATAATAGAATTTTAAGTATTTAATATGCTTTCCAAACTGCGGAAAATCAAGTGTGCATTCCTGTAACTATTTTTTTGCCTTTCACATTTTTGTTTTGGGTGGGATATTTATTACAGTTTCACGATGGATTGCGCGTCGACTAACGGAACTTAACGTCACGCTTAGCCTTGAAAAAAATAAAATTAGCGAAAAAATTTAAATATTAAATATTTATTTTCCTCGAATGACAATGGAATCGGCTTTAAAATAAAATATATCAGTGTTTTTATTTTTTATGATATCGGCACATTCAAAGTCCATTATTTAATTACGTTCTACTTAAACCTTACGGCAGTGTAACGTCGCTCTAATTGCCTGTTTGACAAGTACCTCCCCATACTTAATAGATTCAAAGATACATCAAACGATTTATTATTTCCGCTGCACATATTACGGTTTTAAACGAGTCAAGTGGAATCTGATCTTACCAAATATTTTTTTTGTTTATACATTTTTTTTAAATTGGCAAAATTTTGTAATTCGATAAATGAAAACCAATCATTCATAGATATGAATTATATAAAAGAAAATGATATCTCAAGATCCATCTCAGACTTGAGAGCAATTTGTAAATACGAGCTAAAATAATGTAAAGCTTATTGATATATCATGTATCTTGTAGTGTGAATATTTCAAAACATATTTACATAGGTATAGTCAGTTCGTGGATAAGCCAAGTCTCACAGACATTCAAACGCTTATCTCTGGTCTAATTCTAAGACAGCTGAGTATATTTAAATTGAAAATAGCCAGTTTAACAATATAAGAACAATCATCATAAATTGTAGAATTAGCCAAAGGCGCCGCAACGCCCGCGCCGACCGCGACGACGCCTCGTTTGGTTATTATTTATAACTTTGTAATTTGTACTTACATGTTCAAAGATTACGTGCACGTATTCCATATGGGGAATTATTTTTTTCTCTTATGGTATGTAGAGTTAGTGATATATCATTTCGTTGGTAGCTCTCCCCTCATTTCCTTTCGTTTCGAGTGATTTATACTATCATAGAAAAGAGTGCCTCAATATAGTTGCTATCTTGCTTGAATGAAACCTCAATCTGGATACATGCATAATATCCATCATCCTTCGATCGACAATCTCTTAAATAAGCAATTAATGACATCTATCCAGACACTCATCTCAACTCGCCGCGTCTAAGTACTTAACTTAACTTAACTTAACTTCACGCTTTATCCCTAGCGGGGTAGTCAGAGAGAACGGAGCGCCAAACGCTACGGTCTCTACATACCTCTCACTAAGTACTTACTTTATAATTTATCTCCGTCTCTCCGTCAATAATATATGTATATCATTAATCTTAATATGATAAGATCTAGATAAGAACTATTTGATTTATTGATTTGTGTCAGTTAATTAAGTAAGTGTTAGATCGGTAGTTCAGTTTAGATGTTTGGTTTGAGAATACTTTTAATGTCGTCGTTGAATATTCACATGTGAAGGTATTTGTAAAGTAAATTACAAATGTCGATGTAATAAATCTAATATGTATGTATATAGGCCAAGTAGTTAATAAATCTATATATATAAGGTCAGTCGTAGTGTAGGGGCACAAATGTGTGAAAGTCAACGCGACTAGTTGTGGGTTCGATGCCTACTCGAGGAAATTAAATATTTATTTATGAATTATTAAATAAGTATTATTAGATTACATTGCTTTTGAAGATGTTATCAATCATCAATGAGCTTGCTTTGACTGGGCTTCATGAACCCAGGTAATTAAAAACCAAGGTAAAAAAAATAATAAGAACCATTTTTAACTAATATTTTCAATGTTGTATTACCTATATGTGTTTTTAAATTGCAATAAAAAACATTGAAGTTATTATGAGTATAAAAAAGACATTTATTATTATATTCAACAAGAACATTACTTAGCTTTCAGTAGCTTAGAATATGAAATACGAAATTATCAAATTGCAATAATAAACAATTGTTGATGTAATGGCAGTAAAACAGCCTACAGCTGGAAAATATGTATAAATCCGCCTTATACTTGCTACACACGTAACATTTCAAGGATTTTTCCAACAATTCGATTTATATACGCATTGAAATTTCGCATAAATATTAGAATATGATCTCTTAAATTCATGTCAAAATTTTCGATGTTAAGACACTTACTTTTAAGTTTACCACCGTGTTTACAGTCAGACGTTGCACTGCGCCACGGCGGACCATATTAATACAAATGCATTGGTTTTTATAAGTACGAGTCAAACAGGAGGGTTTTTATTTCACGAACGTAGAGAGGAGACCGGGGACGGCCTGCTTATAGCAAAGATAACATTCTAATTAATCTCACTAATTAAGTCTTTTTGTTTTTTAAACATTTTTAAAGTGTTAATCCATACTTAGGAAAGATAAATACTTAATTAGAAAACGTATAATGCTAACAACATAAGTAAGTTGTAATAAGCGTATAAGAATTTCAAGAATTTAAATATTTAAAAAATACTATTCTCTCTCGCCAAACGATAATTCTTAGTAATTATCTTTGGGTAGCGGAAATTTGTATAAATCTCCCTACAGAGATGCTAACAATATAAATAAGTTGTAACAAGCGTATAAGAATTTCGACGTAGCTTGGCGAGAACGTATGGCTCAGTGGTCAGAGCGCCTGGTCGGCTTCCAGGAGGCGCGGGTTCGAGTCCCGCTACGTTCAAATTTTTATACGTTTTCTAATTAAGTATTTATCTTTCCTAAGTGTGGATTAACACTTTAAAAATGTTTAAAAAATAAATATAAGGTTTTACTCGGCTACAACATACAGTGGTAGTAAACAAACTGTTTACATACTGTTGTTGTTTGTTTCAAGGGTGTGGCTGTAAACGTGACAGGTTGTCGGTTAGATTCCCACTCGAGAAAATAAAATATCTAATATTTTCATTTCTTCGCTCGTTTGAGAGGCAGAACCGCGACGTTCAGGTCCAGCATTTAGTAGGCATTGCCTTCAGACGGCTGAAACAGTGGAATGAAATTTCTTAACACTAGGTTCCCAGGTTCCCTCTGTCTAAGTGAAGCTAAAAAATGTTAAATTAATATATCTTCTTAAATATGATAAAAAACACTGAATTAAAATAAAAAAACTGTTAAAGTCCACGGACTTTTGTGCACCAGTCGATGCATCTAAAAGGCGTCTCTACATGAAAGAGCTCGTCGGCGTCGAGAATGCGGCTCGTTATTATGATATTTTATCTTGACGAGACAGAGTAAGGATAACACTTCACTAACAATATATTATTATAGCTTTATTGGAATATTATTTTTAATGTAAGTTATAAGAATACACTTTATTGATTGATATATTCATTCTTGGATATGCTCTGTGTTTTGTATCTAGAAAAGGGGGAATGTTAATATTTTTTCTTTTTTTCTTCTTTGTGATTTATTTCGAATTTAGCAGCGAACACTGAAAGAACCTTGATATGAACCATTCTCTACTTACTTAATTAGAAAACGTATAAAAATTTGAACGTAGCGGAACTCGAACCCGCGCCTCCTGGAAACCGACCAGGCGCTCTGGTCACTGAGCCATACGTTCTTTCTCGCCAAGCTACGTCGAAATTCTTATACGCTTGTTACAACCTATTTATGTTGTTAGCATCTCTGTAGGGAGATTTTTACAAGTTTCCGCTACCCAAGGATAATTTCTAAGAATTATCGTTGGGCAAGAGAGAATATTATTTTTTTTTAAATATTTTTTTAAACATTTTTTTTAAACATTTTTTTTTAAAGTGTTAATCCAGACTTAGGAAAGAGAAATACTTAATTCGAAAACGTATAAAAATTTGAACGTAGCGGGACTCGAACCCGCGCCTCCTGGATAATAAATAAGTTGTAACAAGCGTATAAGAATTTCGACGTAGCTTGGCGAGAACGTATGGCTCAGTGGTCAGAGCGCCTGGTCGGTTTCCAGGAGGCGCGGGTTCGAGTCCCGCTACGTTCAAATTTGTATACGTTTTCTAATTAAGTATTTATGTAGGCATTGTGTGTTGAATGGAACACAATGTTGCACTTTGTATCATTACTAGAGCGAGGAAAATGAAAATATTCAACATTACATTTCTTCGAGTGAGAATTAAACCCTCAATCTGTCACTGGACTTAATAAAATATAAATGTACGTGTAAGTATATAAACATAAAAATTTTAAATTAATATTCACGAACTGCATGCCCAGGAGACTCATTTCTAGGGTAAGATATAAATGACTCGTTTATATTGGGCCATCTCATGTGCCTTTCAACATTCATTTTGTTGAGTCTTCGCATACAAAAAAGGAAACATTCAAATAAATACAGGAAAATTGAAACAAGAAATAATAATAAGTATTTTAATTTCACATTCTTATTTATTTATCGTTAAAAGAGGACGTGAATTTAAATGTAACTGGGACAATATCGGTACTGATATGTAAAACTATGCTTGAATATGAGTTTTATTTGTTCACTTGTTACCCACGATGGGACAGAGACGGTTTGGGGTGAGATACTGTTTGTTTGTTCGTGTATGTGTTTGTGTGTGTTAGTGTGTAAGTTTGTGTAAACAAATGTTAGTATTTATCTTCAAAACCACTGGTCCGGTTTTAATGCGGTTTCCGTGAAAATGGATTTCATTGGTAATGGATTTTATTGGATAAAAGAAAAAAATACATTCCTGAAAAAAAAACAAGTTTAAGTTATCCGGTGAAGACATGTGATGTGACTCACTCTTAAAAGATCGCATGTCGCTTATTTGTTTGTGTCAATTTAAGTAATAGTACAACTACAAAATATAAAAACAACACAGCACAATATTATTTATTATATGTGGTGGCGCAGGTGCCACAAGCGTGCGCCTGTTAAAGGAGGTGTCTTAATTGAGAATGGCGTTTCGTAACATTAGGTTCTCAGGTTCCCTCTGCCTACGTTACTATGTGCGGGATGCAGCGTGAACCTACAAAAAAAAGATAGAAAAAATATATTAGATATTTTTTTAATGAATAGAGTTAAAAAATTAAAGTGGGATCACCACCGACCATCAAATAATCTATAATATATTAATACGATCTTATACATTTCGTCATTTATTGTAATTATTAACAATTTATTATATCAAAAGTAATTTATATTGTGTCTCGTTTCTAAATGATAATTATTGTGAACTAAAACAGAATTCAAAATAAAGAACTAAATTATTGAAATACTGTCCGCATAATCCGACAACTTTTGAAACGTCGCCTTAATTATGATAAATACTTGGCTATTCATATTAATTAATATTCAAGTTACTTGTACCTAATTTCTTATTCCGCGCAAAACTCCACCTTATTTAATTATTGTTCAACTCGCTCAGTTTAGGAATATTGTAACTTTTTCATACAATATTTACAATTATTTAGGTATTTACGTCTAGAAATTGACATGAAGTCTGGACAGATGAAATCAAGCCTACTTTACGCGTAAATCATATCTTTTTAAAAAAAACATAACCGATCAGTGTGTATACATGGAAAATATATATAAGAAACAATGTGATTGGTTGTATCTAATAACGTAAAAGAAATAACAACAATTTGTTTGTCTGTGCGTTTGTACATATTAAGTTTAGAAACGGCTGAACCGACTTATTTACAATTTTCACTACTGTAATTTGGCAAGCGTCTGTTCAAAAGAAACCTAAAATCTGAAAGAAAGAGCATTCATTTTCTAAAACTAATAACATTTTTAATACGAAAAAAAAAACAAGTTTAGTATTACCCAGAATAATATTTTTAATATACCAAAAATAAGTACAGTAGTATTTACCCACTGTTAGTGACTTACGGTCGTCCACACAAAATTAATTGTTCTCACTGACGCCCACGACTTACCTCTATTGATAGACTGCTCGTTAGCGGCTCTCCGATACTGAAATAAAAAGAGAAATCTGTAATCAAATATCAAATTGTATCGATATTCAAATGTAACACACATATGTATATGAATATTAAAATAAAATCGAAGTAAAAATAAAGTTAGCTTCACGCTGTATCCCGCACACAGCAGGATTGGCAAAGGGAACCTAGCTCTTAATTTTGTTACCCATTTTCCGAAAAATTTCCAAGGAAATGCGTGTTCAAACACAACGCCGGTGTGTGGCCTTGGTGCCAGTGCGAAGAAATTAAAATATTAATAAATAATAAAGAATTCCCTCGAGTGGCGATCAACCCACAACTGTCGCGTTACACATTGTTGTATCCCTGGGCCACGACCGCCTCTGTACTACAAAGTAGTGTTAAAGACGTTCTAAATTTAAATACAAGCTGGAACTGGAAGCCAAGCTCGAAAGGTTTTTTTCAGTAGTTCGATATACTTGGTTAAAATGGGATTAGATAAAATAAAAAATAAATGGTATGTATTAAACTAAGAAGCGCCATTACGTTCAACACATATTATTATACTCTAGTATACATTATTAAACTCTAGAAAAATATGTTTAGATGAAAGTCTAATTACATATTGTGTTTCTAATGAACGTGCAGTACACGTACAATAAACAAGCGAGCTCATCGTAATATAAGAGGATAGTTGTTAATTAGACTGAACGGACAATATGGTTCTTAGTCACTGTTAAATCTTCTGAATTTACCGCTTTAACTTTACCTATTCAGTGCAACAGCTGCAGTCAAATTAAAAACTAGTTTTAATTCCGACCCAATTTTTATTCTCTCAATTATGATTTCTTTACGTAGAGTGGAGTAGGCAGGCTTCATAAATATAATATACACGTGTTCGCTTAAGCTGAGATTTAAGTGAATATATTATGTTATGTTATTCTTTTTGACATTTTTCTTAATCTTCACGGGGTTGGGAGCCTGGTATTAAGACAGTCCGTTCCCCATTCTAGATCGAGGCATTGCATTTTGAGTGGCGGAACAGTTTACCGTATTTACCATAGCGACCCATTTACCGTAGCGACAGATTGAAAATATTAAACGTTTCTCTTCCCCTAGTGGGAATCAAACCCATAACCGTCGCGGTTACAGTCGCAAGCTTGTATCTGTGCTTGGCCCAAGGGTACAAGCGCGCGACGGCATCTGTTTAATGAATATATAAAAAAAAAATACTTCGTAAAATTTAATGAGTATGACGTAGATTCTTAAACGTTTCTAAATATCTTGTAATTATTTAATTTACGTAAAGCAAGTTATGAATGGAGTTTCTTTTTACCTTTTTTTATAAGCAGTTCCATTTGAGCACCTCTCGGCCTCCTAATCTTTTATGAAATATTTTTTAAATGAAAATATTTTAATTTCACATTGTATCTTAGACATAGCAGAGAGACCTCGAAAACCTAGGGTTAAGACACTCCGGTCTCCTCTGTCTTAGTTCCCCAACTCTTAACTAAAGAAGCGTTAAGTTAAGCTAAAGAAAACCTAAAGACGAAATAATTTAGCGGGTATTTCAGCTATTTACAGCTATATTGTTCAGCTTTACGCTGTATCTCGTACACAGCAGAGTAGGCAGAGGAAACCTAGTGATAAGACTCTCCGTTCCACATTTTCCGTCGAATTCTGGATTAGTTGCGTGTTGAGCTGTGGAACCCAACACCGCGCTTTGCCTTGACACCAAAGCAAGAATTCAAAATATACTTTTTAATATATATTTCATTTCAAGTGGGAATCGAACCTACAACAGACACACACAATGTGTGAGTGTATTTGTGTGTGTCACACACTTGTACCCCTGCGTCACGACTGGCCTCATAATGTAGCAAATGCTCAATAACAATTTTTATACAAATACTTATAAATCAAAACCACATATGACTTGAATAATAGGTATCAATACGTTATACCATTTTGTATGAACGTTACGTGACCCGAATAAAAGAAAAAAAATAAGAGAAAACTCAAAATAAAATATATAGTAGAAAGCATTTATTCATACTGCTTCTAAAATATGTCGACCTTTTTAACGTCGAAGTAAACATTTCAAAATTACAGACCTCATATTGGAGTACTCGAAAGGCAGCAAATTGTGCGCATCGAACGTTGGTTAACGCTGTTTGCACCGTCCAGTCAATACTCCCTTGAGTTGCACTTATTTTGCATTATTGAGTATTTTTTATGACGAACGCAGTTTTCATTGTACATACTCATTCTGTAATAAGTACACGAAGCCAGTCGTGGTGTAAGGACATAAGCGCCTGACTGACAGGCTGCACGACAGGTAGTGGATTCGATTTCCACTCGAGGAAATAAAATAATAAACTTTTTAATTTCTTCGCTCTAATGCTGCGACAAAGCGCAGCATCTCGTCAACATCTTGAAAATGACCGAAAAGTTAAGAACAGACTGATTTATAACTACGGTACTTTTGTATACTCTGTATAGTGTAGAGTATAATGCAAAATAAAAACTTCTTTCGGCATAGATCTTTAGCAATTTCGTCACGAGTACTTAAAGTGTCGAGAATCGAGATATATCGAATAGAATAACAAAACGATTTCTTTATTAAAATAAATTTATCTGTTAAGTAAAAAACAAACAGTGACAGTCCATAATGTTCACATTTTCTCATTTTTACATTCAATATTTAACTAATATGGGTAACCGTGGTGAGTCAACAAGTATTTAAGTGAAAGTATGTTCAAAATAATCGTAAAATAATTAATAAAACTAAACAAACACAGTATAATTATATCTAAGCTTCACCCAGTGGTCAGACAATCAGTTCCCATTAAGACACTTAGCGCTTTGATTCGTTACCAGAGCGAGGAAATGAAAATATTAAATATTTAATTTCCTCAACTGGCCTCTTATATAAAGTTACGAAACATATTTTACCTACAGAACGCTTCGAGCACCAATTCATCTCACAATTTTTAAATTTTGACTTAAATGTTTCGTTAACCTATAGTTAATGACTTCCATAGATTTATTTTCGTCATCTTCCATTTTACATGTGAGGTCATCGCGGATCTACTAATGCAAGAAACATTGAACATCATTTTATATATTCTTTAGCAATTTAACAATATTAAAGACTAAGTGCTGTCACAATTGACAGTTACTGATCATTACTGTCTCAACACGCCCACAAGCTTTATATAATAAGGTGTAATTGTTTCTTAAAATAATTCTATTCAAGGTTTTAGGTATTTAAAATTGTGTAATAATGATAATTATTCAATTAAAGCATAACCGATTTTTTTATAAATAAATGAGTTACTTAAAAAATCTACTGATTTTACGTACTGGAAATTATTATATGAGAGAGTTAAGTTACCTAATTACTATTTTTCTAAAAGAGTAAGAAAAAAAAGGAAGGTTGCAAAGTGAGAGTTACACACTCTCACTTTCACTATGTGAGAGAGTGTATGACAGGCGGACGCTTTAACCTATACTTGCGTCACCATTTCCAGGACCTGAGAAGCTCCTCTTTCTGCAGCGCAATGAGCACCCATAAGGTGAATTCATGGCATACTAATTCAAAATTTTTGCTCATCTGCGTTTTAATATATTTATTGATGGATATTTTCACAAAACCCCTCAAAACTCATAAAACACTCAAAATATATAGATTATCGAATATAAAAGTTGAAGAAAAAATGCATATATTTAAATATATTAAAAATAAAAAATCTTGATGAATTTATAATTTATTCGAGTACAAAGTATATCGATGAAAATACTTTTAATCGGTTGATTTCAACGGTAGTTAGCAAAGAAACGGTATCGCACGAGTGTGACAAACGTTTTTACCAAGTTTCGGTCGTTCGTCACTATCTGGTGTCTGATGCCGACAAGATACCAACTTAGTGCCATTCGGTCCTAGCTCTAGCATATAAAATATAGTATTGATGTGCTCGAGGTGAGTGTGTTATGTGCGTATAGAATAGATTATAAAAACATGAATACAATTTTAATATCACTAATAAATAAAGTGAAAGACAACAGTTGTTTATTTTAGCTTCACGCTGTATCCCGCTCACAGCAAAGTGGGCCTAAAGATAATTCCCTATTTTCCTCCGATTTATGAAGGCATTGCGTGTGCGTGTTTGCGTGAATGGTAGAAATCGCACTTTGCTTCGACACCAGAGCGAATAAAATGAAAATATTAGATATTTCAGTTCCTTGAGTGGGGATTGAATCCACAATCTGTAGCATTTACAGTCACACGCTTGTGCACCTGCGCCATGACGGGCCTCAAAAATAAAAATTTTGTACTCATTTAAAAAAATATATGCAATCGGAGGAGTTTTAAATTGGACGTAATTAAAGTTTCTATGGAGATGGAGTGTAATATTTTTTGGGAGATTTTGGTATAATATTTCAATAGAAATTCA
Source organism: Heliconius sara (assembly GCA_917862395.2). NCBI lineage: Eukaryota > Metazoa > Arthropoda > Insecta > Lepidoptera > Nymphalidae > Heliconius > Heliconius sara. The sequence continues at coordinate 4,338,788 of OU860787.2, read as the reverse complement.
TCAAATAATTAAAATTAATCATATTAGATATTAGTCGTTTAACATACACAATTTTTTGCTGGCTTGATATTGCCTCTTCACCTTGTAGCCGACTACAAGCTTACTAACATTTTTGTTATTTTTGCTATTTTCTACATGTAAAAAATAAGTAAGAAAATGGCGTCCTCTTTCGGTAACTGATTACATTTTGTAATAACTTTTTGTTTGTAAAATTCGTAACAACCGTATAGAAATTTCAACGTAGAATGAGAACGTATAGCTTAATAGCCTTGGGCTCTTCGACTTGTTATTCAATGGGTGGCTTAGAAATTTTCGCTTTGGCTTTTTTGGATATTTTTTATGAAATTACTATAAAATTTGTAACAAATATGAGTATACTGTATAATTTCTATGCCTAGAGTTATATGTGCGACATACACGTTAAGTAAATTTAGGTAAGTAGTAAGTACTAAGTATCTACTAAGTACTAACATCTCTTTCTAACGTGCATTCTCCTATTGTGTAATATTATCTCTTTTTACCTTACAATCTCCTTTGTGCGTTCTCCATTCAACGTGACATTGGCGAACTAATTTGTGTTGAACTGGCACGCTCGGAACACCATAGATAAAGAACAACGACAAGTACTAAGTAAGTAAGTAGTAATAAATTAACTAAATATCAGCTCTTGCTTACTCAGCTCTTGAGATTATGTCCTGTGCCGGTAGTGGGTTAAGTTAACGGTTTAAAAGCTAAAAGCCTTGATCACTAAATTAAGAGGTCATCAATAAGCTATTGCTTCAAGAACTGGATGTACAAGGCAGTATTTCTTGACACGGTACTTATTTTGAGGAGATGTATCATTCTGGAGCCCAGTCTGCACTGTTGTACCGCCGTTGAGACAGTATTGTTTTATATTAAGTTGTATTTAAAAATTAAAAGTTTTCCTCTTTGATCAACTGATGAAAAAAATACTATTAATAAAAATAGTTTATGCAAAATCCATCGCCAATATTTTTGCGGTGACTGGCAACGTCAAAAAACAATGTTAATGACATTTTTTTCTCAAAAATAAAAAAAAATGATAAAAAAAGAAACTTGCCTAATCATAAACGCCATTGCCCGCAGCAAATTGTGGTGCCGTTTGTAACTTCATAAAACAGTAGAGAACCATTATGTCTCAAGTGCATTGATTTGATCATTAGTTATTGGTGTAGGTTCAAAAATCTATTGAAAATTTTCTAAAAAAAGTCCATGTGTGAATAGACTAATCAGGATATTGCACTCCGTACCTAAAGAGGTGGAAGTGGAGATTGAATAACATTTATTTTCTTTTCTCATTTTGGGCAAATCATAAGAGCAAATAGTCTTATTGAGGCCAGTCGTAGTACAGGGAATTGTGAGTTCGATTCCTAATTCACACTCAAGAAATGAATTATTTATTGTTTTCGTTTCTTCGCTCTGGTGTCAAGGCAAAGCCAGGCGTTTATTTTCACCACTACAGTGCCTTTAAAATGCGGTGAAAAATAAGGATCGGAGTGTTTTAACACTAGGTTCTCTAGGGTCTTAACACTAGGGTGCCTACTGTGTGCAGGAATACAGTGAGACGCTAAATAAAATAGTCCTTTTATTTTTCACGCAGACATCACAATATGATCGACTTGATTTTAATAAATCAATACGTCGTATCCAAACACCAATATTAGAATTAGTGTCGGACTTTGTCCAAAAAATTGATGTAAAGACGTGTAATGACGTTAATACATCGCGGGAAGGGAAGGTCGACTGTCAGATGTGATTGATGTGCTTCGTTTGAGTGTTATGTAGTTTAAATCCACTAATAAATAAGCGATATAGTCAATTTACAAACTATAATGTTATAGTAGCCTAGAATTTTTTTCTATTGAGACCGTCGTGGCGTAGGGACACAAGGGTGCGAATGTAACTGGATGGTTGTGGGTTCGATTCCCACTCGAGGGAATGATTTATTATTAATTTATATTTTTATTTCTTCGCTTTGCCACCAAGGTAAAAAGCTGACGTTGAGTTCTCCTACTCAACACGGAATGCCTCAACAAGTTCTGCGGAAAGAGTGGAACGGACTGTCTTAACACTAGGTTTCCATGTTCCCCCGATCTACTTGACTTTGCTATGTGCAGAATACAGCCTGAAGCTAATAAAACAATTTAGTTTATTGGACGGAACAGCAGTTCCTTATAAGCTACTATCAATAATCGATTTAATAATAGTATCCATACACATGCAACTTTGTTCATACGAAGGAAAAACAAATAGATACGTATAGAATTGCGAAGCGAACATTACGTTAAACTCTCCGCTCTCTAACCTCCACAATTTTTTTAATTTGGCTGTAGATTTTAGAGACAGCGATGGCGATGAGATAAAAGTGTGCGAGTGTAAACAGGACAGTCATAAATTATGCTCCTACTCTTATACTAAAAATAATCTCTGGTAATAAATGAATTAAAGCTGTTGATGCCTCCAAAAATCGGCGGAAAATGGGAAACGGAGTGTTTTAACACTAGGTTCCAAAATTCCCTCTGCCTACCTTGCTATGTGTGCGATACATCGTGAAGCTAAAAGAGACCTTATTCATTTTGTTTTATGATTAAGTGAAAAACACTGTAATTATATTCTATTGATAACAGTGTAGCTTTATAACAGTGAAAATTTTATTCCATCTTCTATTAACTCATGCTTATATTTATATGGTGGAGAGAAGGAGGAGGGAGGAGTACATAATGAACACCGTCGTAGCGCAATATACAAATATTAATAACATAAATGTTAACGACATTATTTACTGATTTCACTGATATATCTATTTTCGACTAAACTTAAAAGACCTATATCATCATAACTTACTAACTCCACAATAGTCTAAGTAAATTGCGTTTCCATTTCATTTAATTACATTTTTTAATAATATTTTACTATTAAACTTATAAAAGCTTTCAAACGAAACCCTTTATAAGGTATAATTGCTTAGCATTCAATTTTAATGTGTAGTCTACATACATTTAATACACAGATTATGTGTTTCGTTAATCATGGGAGGAAAAGGGGAGCCGGTCGGTCCGTGATCACCTCAGAATAATCTTGTGGCCTAGACATTAGCCTAGAAATTTTACTGACAAAAAAAATTGAAATAAAAATAAACAAAACGCTTACACACACATCATACCTGATGAAGGCTATGGTCTCCTCAGATAATATTATACCTCCCTTATACTCCCATCCCACCCCACGCCCACTCCCACGATACTCCCATGGGGCTAAGCAGGAGAAGTACTTTGGTGATGATGATTTTTTGATGATGACACAATTTTTTTGTTTATCATATACATTCACCCACAGGTATAAATTAATTCACAATTATGTAGAGCAAACAATTATCAACATCGTAAGAGTTTGTCTCACAACCTATGTATTAGGACAATAAAATAAAATAAAAGAAATAAAAGAGAAGAGTCTCCACTAATATTATAAATATGAAAGAATAGAAATCAATATCAATCGGTTTCTATTTCCAAAAGATGATCTATATTTATATTTTACATATAAATATATAAGGCCAGTAGCGGCACGGTGTTGTGAGTTTGATTCCCACTTAAGGAAATTAAATATTTAATATTTTGATTTCTCGGCTCTGGAGTCGAGACAAGAAGCGGAGTTAAGTTCCGTTTCTCAACACACAATGAATCCAGAATCAGCGGAAAATAGGAAAGGATTTGTTAATATGGACCAGAGTGTCTTAATACTAGGTTCCGACGGTCTAATCTATTATGTGCGGAATACATCGCGAAGCTAAAAAAAAAGGGAATTAGCTGTACAATAATACAGGATACAGCGTGAAGTTAAAAAACAAAAAAAAATGTATTGATTTTGTTTTTATGATTGTGAGGGGTGTGGGTGAGGGTGAGGTCAATTATTTTCAAAAGCTTTGATGTATGACCTAATACAAAAGCATACTACAATTTAATGTTATGGAACAATACCCGATCGATATATCGCGTTTAATGTTTTCACTCGTTTCCTTTCTCAGTTCTTGGCAAATAATGAATGAGTAGTTTCAGGACAATCGATTTTTTTAAAAGAGAACCGTAATTTTTTTCTATTGAAAACCGGTAAAGTTTTATAACAATGAGAAAGTGATTCGATGTATTCATTAGATTTTGATTTAATTTTAATATGTTCGATGACAAGTTTTTGTCATACTTATGTTTATAGGGAGGAAAGGAAGAGGAGTACATTAAATAGTAAAGGCCATCGAAGTGCAGTATATAAATATTAATGATAAATAGATAATTATAACAAAATATATATCGTAAAATTGTATCAGGGGTACAAGAGTGTGACTGTAACGCGACGGTTGTGGGTTCTCTTCCAGCTTCACACCGATGTACGCTGAAATTTTTGATTTTAATACAGTGTTCACTAAAAGATGTAAGTGATAGTAATTCGGGGGAGATATTTATTTATATGTATATTATGGTAGTGGTGACCAAGCGGTGACGCCGGTGGTGGAGTACTACATACATTAGTAAAGGCATACATCTCACTGTTAACGTTGACTAAAACATCAGTTTTGCCAAGGTCATCCATCAAAGTTTAGATAAGGAATTACTAATCGTGTATCGGTGATATTGACAAAGAGAGTGTAGTACTCTTTACTAAACATAAATTTAGGAACATTAAATGGAGCGAAAGTATGTTTGGAGTTTCTTATTTCATTTTTTATTTTTATACAAAATGTGGCTCTACTACAGGTAGTGTGGCATCAGTCCACTTAAAAACTTTTTGATTTAACTTTTTCCCGTTTATTTTGTAGGATAGGCTGAGAGAACATACTCATAGGGGGATATACTTCCCGCTTTCTATAATATTTACATTAGCAATTCATCGTATTTTGTTTTTTAAGGGTAGGCAGGTCCATTCAGTGAATAATCCATCCTTTAAAAACTGATAAAATATATAGTACTTTGATAAAAATAAAAGTTTATATATAATTATTTAAAAATCTATTATACAAAAGAGTATTCTCAGTAAGTTTTAAAACAAAAACCATTGCATCCCATCTTCCTTTTAGCGTTAAAAATGCAGCAACAGATTATTTTAATAATTATGATCTACATAAAACGGAAGCTTACAACGAACGAAGGAAAAGAGTAATATCTAATAAACTAACCATAAATTTTGTTGAAAATGAAAATTTTATTATAATTTTTCAATAACCATAAATTTACTGAAATAAATAATATTTTAAACAAATTTTATATTACCGACAGACGCGTTTCCTTAAACTATGACGTTTACGCATCCTCAGCGCTGTCATTTGCGGGAAGTGAATGCTTACTTTAATGCGAAAATCCAATGTGAAAAAGCCACAATTTCAAATATAATTGACACAAACTTAAGTATGTATATAGCTACCATTAAATGATTAGATATTATTATAACTTAAGATTTTAGTATACGTGACGAATAAATACATAGCTGTAGATAAACGACGACTTGACGTTATAAACAATAAAGTGTTTTTACTCTCTCTCTCTCTCCCCGAAAACGAAATGCCATCTTGGGCAATGTAACTAATAAAAAATCAACAGTTATGCGCTTTATCCCGCATAGCAGGGAAGCAGAGGAAATCAGGAAACCAACTTTCCACTTACCCCTAATTTTCGAAACCTATCGTGATGCGTGGCGAAACTCAACGCCGCTCTTTATCTGCTAGAGAGGAATTTAAAATAATATTAATATAATCACTCTCCCTAGTGGGGATCAAACCTACAACTCTCGCATTTACAGTCAGACGCTGTCTTACCGCGCCACGACACATAATTGTTAACATTGTATTGTGTTTAATATGACAAGCACTTCTTAATATTATATTATATTAAAATAAAATAAAAAATTATAACTACGCTACTACAATATAAACTATGAAGTTCATCTACAAAACTTTTAATTATGAACTACAAACATTATTGCTTACAAAAGCCCAAAATGGCGGCTCATGTTGAAATGATTTATGAATTAACATACAATCCATTGTTATAATTTACCATTTTATATTATATTCCGTTTTTGAAATATTAAAATAAAGCTAAGGCTGTTTAGGTAGTCAGTAGTCTTTACTTACTTTCTTTTTCAAAAAGAGAGTTGTCGCAGTGACAGTACTCTCCGCTTTGTGTCTATCTTAAATATTGCAGCATTTTAGAAATATAATGTGAGTAAATAAATGATATTATATTGTGTTATGTCACCGCAATTTCTTTATAGAATAAAGGTAAAATATTTAAAAAGGGTTTTAACAAATTATTAAAATAAGAAAGTTCGTAATTACATAATAAGTTCTATTGCCGCATTCCTCTGTAAAAAATAAATAATATAATTTACACAGTTAATAAACTTCGCTTTAAAAACTTACATTTAAATATTTAAACGTTAGAAATTTATTTAAAACGTAAAATCCGCGTACATACTAAATAAATGTTAGTAGCGTCCGTTCCGTTTTGTTACTGCTCGTCTGTTGACTCAATCATCATTTTATCGTTTGAAAGTTTGTGAAACATTTGAAGTATCTATAAAATGTACAAAAACAGAGTGCTATATGTACTATTTATAGTGTTCAGAGTTATAAGCTATATGAGTCTGAACTCGAATGGTTCTCTAGTAACCTCTGAAGAGTTTCACTATTCAAGTCCTGGCTCCATTATCACATCAGCTCGATGATACCATATTATATTTATCACCTAAGCTTAGCATAACTACCAATAGAGTCGGCAATTTTAATCTAGATCGAAGGAAAGTACAACTTATAAAAGTCCAGAAACTTAAGTTTGCGGGCGTATGTACTCATTTTGTATGAATGGACTATTATATATATATATATATATATATATATATATATATATATATATATATATATATATATATATATATATATATATATATATATATATAGACTTTTTAAAGCCTGAAGTTGGCCAAAAAAACTAAATATCATATCACATATAAATTTTACATTTTTGTAATTAGAAATATTTCATGTTGAGTAGAAGAACTTTAATCCGTATTTATCCATAATTATCCATATTTTGTCCGTAATTATCCACGGTAGTAAACCCTGGACGGTAGTTATAGAAAAGAAACATAAATTACCGAATAGAATTTACCCTACTAATATTATAAATGTGAACCCTTGTGAGAATTGGTGTTTGTTCCACTTTCACATAAACACTTCTGAAGGGATTTAGATGAAACTGTAAGGGTATTGAATAATAATTAATATTATTTGAAACTAACATTTGTGAACACGCTGTATCAGCGTCCTAACTTTATTCGCTACAAAATGCAATTGTGAAATATTTTTCACTTTATGAAGTACTCTCTCTCTCCCCGAAAACGAAACGCCATCTTGGGCAATGTAACTAATAAAAAATCAACAGTTATGCGCTTTATCCCGCATAGCAGGGAAGCAGAGGAAATCAGGAAACCAACTTTCCACTTACCCCTAATTTTCGAAACCTATCGTGATGCGTGGCGAAACTCAACGCCGCTCTTTATCTGCTAGAGAGGAATTTAAAATAATATTAATATAATCACTCTCCCTAGTGGGGATCAAACCTACAACTCTCGCATTTACAGTCAGACGCTGTCTTACCGCGCCACGACACATAATTGTTAACATTGTATTGTGTTTAATATGACAAGCACTTCTTAATATTATATTATATTAAAATAAAATAAAAAATTATAACTACGCTACTACAATATAAACTATGAAGTTCATCTACAAAACTTTTAATTATGAACTACAAACATTATTGCTTACAAAAGCCCAAAATGGCGGCTCATGTTGAAATGATTTATGAATTAACATACAATCCATTGTTATAATTTACCATTTTATATTATATTCCGTTTTGAAATATTAAAATAAAGCTAAGGCTGTTTAGGTAGTCAGTAGTCTTTACTTACTTTCTTTTTCAAAAGAGAGTTTGTCGCTAGTGACAGTACTCTCCGCTTTTGTGTCTATCTTAAATATTGCAGTATTTTAGAAATATAATGCGAGTAAATAAATCATATTATATTGTGTTATGTCACCGCAATTTCTTTATAGAATAAAGGTAAAATATTTAAAAAGGGTTTTAACAAATTATTAAAATAAAGAAAGTTCGTAATTTCATAATAAGTTCTATTGCCTCATTTCACTGTAAAAAATAAATAATATAATTTACACAGTTAATAAACTTCGCTTTAAAAACTTACATTCAAATATTTAAACGTTAGAAATTTATTTAAAACGTAAAATCCGCGTACATACTAAATAAATGTTAGTAGCGTCCGTTCCGTTTTGTTACTGCTCGTCTGTTGACTCAATCATCATTTTATCGTTTGAAAGTTTGTGAAACATTTGAAGTATCTATAAAATGTACAAAAACAGAGTGCTATATGTACTATTTATAGTGTTCAGAGTTATAAGCTATATGAGTCTGAACTCGAATGGTTCTCTAGTAACCTCTGAAGAGTTTCACTATTCAAGTCCTGGCTCCATTATCACATCAGCTCGATGATACCATATTATATTTATCACCTAAGCTTAGCATAACTACCAATAGAGTCGGCAATTTTAATCTAGATCGAAGGAAAGTACAACTTATAAAAGTCCAGAAACTTAAGTTTGCGGGCGTATGTACTCATTTTGTATGAATGGACTATTATATATATATATATATATATATATATATATATATATATATATGTATATATATATATATATATATATATATATATATATATATATATATATATAGACTTTTTAAAGCCTTGAAGTTGGCCAAAAAAAACTAAATATCATATCACATATAAATTTTACATTTTTGTAATTAGAAATATTTCATGTTGAGTAGAAGAACTTTAATCCGTATTTATCCATAATTATCCATATTTTGTCCGTAATTATCCACGGTAGTAAACCCTGGACGGTAGTTATAGAAAAGAAACATAAATTACCGAATAGAATTTACCCTACTAATATTATAAATGTGAACCCTTGTGAGAATTGGTGTTTGTTCCACTTTCACATAAACACTTCTGAAGGGATTTAGATGAAACTGTAAGGGTATTGAATAATAATTAATATTATTTGAAACTAACATTTGTGAACACGCTGTATCAGCGTCCTAACTTTATTCGCTACAAAATGCAATTGTGAAATATTTTTCACTTTATGAAGTAAATAAAAATTGAAGTGTGGGTTCGATCCCCACCCGAGGAGATGAAATATTTACTTAAATTCATATTTCCATTTCTTCGCTCTGGTGTTGAGTGCCTCTGCCATTCAACCCGCAATGCCAGAATCCAGATTCTAGAATTTTGCAGAAGAAAGTGGGGAACGAAGTGTTCCCTATTCCTACCCTGGTGTGTGCGGGATACAACTTGAAGCTGATTTTTATTTAAAACTAGCGACCCGCTCGCGGCTTCGTCCGCTTATACCACAGAATTATTTGCTTAATACACTAAAATTATGTTCGTGTTTTAATATACCTATAATGTATGTTTGCAACGCACGCAAGTCGCATTTTCCTACCTCCCATAAGAGAGATTCAACTCTCAATATATTAATTTCTTTTAACTTTTGCCTTAAGGAATCTCTAGGACTTAAGTTATAGTTATAGCTATATAGTTATAGTTATATCGCTACTTATAATAAAATCCTAACTCATCGGTGTTTGTACGTGGAAGATATATTAGAAAAATTATTATTACGGACATTTAACAATGTAATAGAACTTGGTCAGTTTGTCTGTTTATCTGTGCGTTAAAAAGTATATATTGTATTATATTTATCTTATATATTAAATTGTAATTATTACAACGCATGCAAGGAAAAATCATTTTAGAAAGTTGTTTAATTCTATTACAATTATAAAAATTACTAAAAAATATTTAATAAATATAAATATATAGTAGATATTTTTTTTCTGTTGGTGTTGATTAATAAATATATAATTAAAATATATATGGCAATATAACCATTTTTTTATATTTTATAAGATAGCAAATAATCAAACCATATTATTCATACCTTTGCGTTAATCTTTATCCCATTAAAATTAATATTATAACTATATATATATTAATATCTATACCATACATCCATACATCCGTACATCCGTACATCCGTACATCCATACATCCGTACATCAATACATCCGTACATCCGTACATCCATACATACCTACCTACCTACCTACCTACCTACCTACCTACCTGCCTACCTACCTACCTATTGTCTAAGTTTTTCATAATGGCACGAAAATATTTAAAATGTTCAAAATTAAAAGTTAAAAAATGTTGATTGAAAATAATTATACTGCAGGAGGATACCTTTATATGTACTGTTTTTTTTTATGACATAATGTAGAATAATATATTCTATAGAGGAATCACACATTCCTCTTCACACATTTTATTCTTTAATATGAATAGAATATATAATAGCAGAGGTATGAATAATATGGTTTGATTATTGTAGCCACTTTAAACGTCGATCAGTAAAAATTCCGAAGCGAGTAACAACAAAGCAAGCATTTTCTCTTTGTTGGGCTGATTTTGGTAGCTGTAATATTCGTGTTAAGTAGATGATTTTTTTTCTGTTGGTGTTGATTAATAAATATATAATTAAAATATATATATATTATTATCTGTGTTAAAGGATAACTTACAGAATCCATTTCCAACATTTTTGGAATTTTTGTCTGTTTGTCTGTTTTCCTGTTTATGTGAACACGTATCACATCAAAAGTACACAATATATTTAAGCAATTTTTATACGTAAAAATTACCAGTAAATCAAAGTAACATTTAGTGTTTATTTCATTGTAATAGCTTCACTCTATCAAAAGATAAAAGTATTTAAGTTTCCAAGAAGCTTATATTTGACATAGTAGAACTCGATACAAGTAACGCTATCTATTTTATAGTTTGGAAAGGCTACCGCTACACTCTATAAAAGAATAATGTACTTAAAGTTTTTGAGGCCGGTCGTGGCGCAGCGGCACGAAGTGTGCCTTTAGAACCGACTGGTTGTGGGTTCGATCCCCACTCGAGGAGATGAAATAATTACTTAAATTTATATTTCCATTTCTTCGCTCTGGTGTCGAGGCTAAGCGCGGCGTTGAGTTCTGCCACTCAATACGCAATGCCTCCAGAATTCGGCAGAAAGTGGGGAACGGAGTGTCTTAGCACTACTTTACCTCTGCCTACCCTGCTGTGTGCGGGATACAGCTGACCTCAATATCTCAATTTTCCTTTGTTACCAGAGTGAAGAGATGAAAATATTAATAAATAACATTTCATTCCCCTGAGCGGGCATCGCACCCACTACCATATACACTTGTGCGATTTCGCCAACTCCACCTATTGAAATAAAAAAATAACGTAATAGAAAACACGAAAGTACGTATACAGGGTTCTTAATTAAACCTTACCCTTTGAACCTTATGTAGGCTTAACGGGGAATCCTTCCAAATATTTATAAAAAATTGAGTTTTGTATAATTTATTAAAGCAGCCGTAGTTACTGCTAAAAAGAAAATAAATTGTAATGTAAATGTAAAGAATATACTAATCAGCTTCACACCGTATTCCGCACACAGCAGAGAAGGCAGAGGGAACCTAGTGTTAAGACACTCCAGTACTCATTTTCCGCCTAAGTCTGGAGGCATTGCGAGTTGAGTGGTGGAACTCAACGTTGCGTTGTGTGGATTTAAATTAATATTTTATTACTACCAATGTGGATTGAACCCACAACTACCCGCGTTTACAGTCACTCACTTGAGCCCTTGAATACTTATAGTAAATGAAATTTACTAATTTATTTGCAGTCAATGAAATTTTTTTTTCACAAAATGACTTACTTTTAATGGCGTGTTAAAATTTTAACACCAAACGTTCATTCATATTGATATGAGAACACAAAAAAATAACTAAAGATGGAAACTGGGAAATCCATTATTTTTTTAATTGATTAGCGAAAGGCTCTCCTGGTTTTATGGACGTTTAAATAACATCTGTATAAAGACTCAATTCTGTACATAAAAATATGTGTTGGGTGCGTTAAAATATCGATAGCTTTAAAGCCATTTAGCAGAATTTTTATGTCTATCAGCTTATGCGCGAATCATGCAATGAATTCTGGACAGAAATCTATGAATTTTGATATAGTAGTCTTGATTATTGATTAATACAAAAAAATCCTAGTATTCAATGCAGTTATCGTAAGAAAAACCCGGTAAAAAGTAATTACTTCTATTCATGATAACTATTCAATAGATGCGAATGATATATGTAGATACATAATTTGTATAGCGCGGTGTTAGGTTCCACCTCTCTATTCTACCTCTCAACAAATATTTTCTATAAAAGAAGAGTTGAGAGCGGAGTGTCTTAACTCCAGATTAGTTTAAACTTTATATGCAGCTTAAAAAACTATTTAGAGTATGATCATTTCAATAAATTTCATAACCTAATAAACTTTACGGCTTACTTATTTGAAGTACATGATTATTTAATAATATTATGACATTCATTCAATATTAGCTACATTATCACTAGTCAGGCCAAGTTGAATCCTTCACGGAGGTCCGTATAGAGAACTCGAGACGGCTGTCAATATAATAATATAATTAAAAGGCATTTACTATGAAAAGACTCGTTAACCCTCGGACGGACCTTTATCGACACGTTTTATCGTAATGAGACTGAAGTAACAAGTACACGACGAGAGTGAACATGTGCGTGTTTTAAATTAAGATACGAATACCTTTTTGTATTGTTGTGTAAGGAAATTAACTCTCTTCTTACTTTGTTCAATCTACGCAAATACTACAAGTACCCGCCCCAAGCTACACCTGACGCTCTGTGGACTTCGTCATACAACTGATAGATATATACACATTTTGTTTGACATATCAATATTGAACTGACTTATTTTAAAATCAAATTCATTGCACATTTCTTTGAAGTTTCAGAACCAAAGAAAATATAGTTTTAATTAATTATATGAGATTTATTATTAAGAAATATACCTAGTTAGATATACTGTATTATAAAAAAAGATTTTGTATAAAAAATAAGGCATTTTAAATAATATTAATGTTACCCTAAAATTGAAAGAAAAAAAAACAAAAAAAAAGATATTGCTTGTGCTATGAAAACACAATTTGCACCAGTTAGGTATTCCTTTGTTCCATTTTGAGTTAAAATTATGTTAACCTCCTTACTGAGTTGGGTTATAAAGTAAAATATGGACGAGGAGCGTAATTAAAGATATGAAATCTTAATTTACGTTTCGTTGATATTGTAGAGACATTATCTATCTACATTCTACTGTGATTAAAGTTAGGAATTTGAATACGAAACAAGAAACATCTTTGTATGGCTATAAAATATACATATGTGTTTGAATAGTTACTATTTTCATTTTATTTCTCTATCACTTTAACGAAAATTGTATATCTCCTTGAAATTTATATTTTTTTCTAACAAATCATTATTTTAGTGGAAAAAAATTTCAAAAAATATTTATTTTATTTATTTATTTATTTATTCTTTATTGCACACATTTTTAGAAAATAAAAAAATAATGCACAAAATGCGGGCTTAACGCTAAAAAGCATTCTCTACCAGCCAACCTTGTTATGTGGGAGATAGTTGTGTAGGTGTGCTCAATCATTTAAATAAACAATATCTTAACAGTCCAAAAAAAAATACAATACAATGTGATACACAAAATAATATCTTACAATATAAACTATAATAAAATAAACTACATGAATAGTATATATGTTTATAAATTTATAATTAGAATGTACTAATGTATAAATATTCAGTATATAGATAAATACACATACATATACATATATACACATATATATACATACACACATACATACACACATACATACATACATATACATATATACATATATAAATATAATTACTATGAATTTACAAGAATAGTTGTCTAACTTGACGTTTAAATGACTCCTGGGAGGGAGCTCTCCTAATAGACTCGGGTAAATTATTCCAAAGTCTGATTCCAGTGACCACAAACGAGTCGGACATAAAGCCAGACTTGTGAGTTGGGATGGAAAGTGCAAGGTTAGTTTGTGATCGAAGAGATTTATCATGAAAGGAAAAAAGAAAAGAGAAATCAGAAGAAAGATATGAGGGAGAGTTAGGCTTGAACAGAATGGAATAAAGTAGACAGAGCGACCTGGTCTTTCTACGTCCAGCAACTGTGAGCCATCCAACCTGCTTCCTACTAGGTGAAATATGGCCATACTTGCGCAGTTTATAAATAAAACGTATACACGTGTTTAACAGCCTGTCAAGTTTGTTTAATAGGGCGTTATTTATATCCAGGCAGCAAGCATCACCATAATCAATAATAGGAAGCAACAACGTTTTAACTAGTTGGATTTTGGCTTGCACCGGCAAAAAGTTTTTCAGTCGCATCATTGAATGCAAGGAAGCATAGATCCTGCGAGAAATATCCGAAACATAAACGTCCCAACATACGTCGTATACGTCGTATACGTCAACACAACACAAACGTATACGTCCCAACTCAATTTTTCCTTGATAATAATACCTAAGTCTTTAACAGTTTTGGAAAACTTAATAACAGTATCTTGGTACGCAAGCTTAGGTAGAGAGTTGTAGTCGAGTTTAGCCAGTTGACGCGAGCTACCAATAATAATAGCCTGACATTTATCAGGGTTAACTAAAACGCCATAGTTAGCAGCCCATAACGATATTTGCCGAAGGTTAGTGTTTAAGGTGCAAATAGAATCTACTATATTATCCACGGAAGTATGTACATAAAGCTGCAAGTCATCTGTAAGTAAAGATGGTATCGAGAAGTTATAAGGGACGTAATAGAATTGATAAATACTGAGAATAGAAGAGGTGAAAGAACGCCGCCTTGAGGCACGCCAACATTCATATTGTGCCAGTCAAAACTAGTCTGACCTACCCGAACCGATTGTTGGCGTCCTCGAAGATAGGACGAAAACATTAGCATTAGATAAAAGAGCAATAAGAATATCGTGATCTACGGAATTAAATGCGTTACTAAAGTCTATTAATACTAGCACAGTTAGGTTCTTTTTTTTTCACGTATTTATGATCACGTAATTTTATTTACGTATTGTTTTTTTTTTAATATTATTTTAAAAGATAACATTAAAAGAAATAGGGTAGCGGTAATATTTGTTCGGACTAGCTAAGAAATGGCGAGGTTTTAAAAGGGATTTACAAAAGAAATGACGTTAGAAAAGATTTAGACATTAAATACTAACGGTACGATGTTGTTGTTGTGTTTCATTTACTTTTTTCAGCTTCATGCTGTATTCCGTATGTAGCAGGATAGAGAGAAGGGAGCCGAGTGTTGTATTGATTCTGTCATCCAAAACGCACTTCAACAAGTGATGTCTTGTTTATTGCTATTACTACATAAATATAGTAATTGAAAATATAATAAAAAAAACATATTAAATATATTTTAAGCAATCTTAATTTGTATTTATAAAACATATTTGGGGGCGTGAAATATAATTAATACATACATGTTTCTGTATAAAATGAACGAATATGTCGAAAAATTAACATTCAAAAAAGAAATCAAAAGCTCAAATCTCATTAGACACCAGTAATTGACTCCACATCCGCCAATTACGCCAACATTACATTTGAAAATGAATAATAATATTTCCTGCGTAATTTGCGGTTATCTTTGTAATTTATGTGTATTTCGCAAGACTTTGTATGTATGCTCGTGATTTTATTTTATAAAAATTTTTTTTTGTTCCATTATACTTTTACAAGCTTTTTCATATTTTATATTCGCAAATTTTGTATGAATTCCAAGCAAGAAATGCTATTTCATTGACATTAGTCCTAAAATAATTTTCGTCGACAGTTTTTGGCGTACAGGCTTTATTATATTTGCAAGTTAGTGTTCTTTAAGCTTGTAATGAAGTATGAGGTATATATATTTTTTTGGTGTCTTGTGGTAAAAAAAAGCCAAATCAAATTTAGAGCCTAAATTTTATCTCGAATGACCACAGATTATATAGATCTCCCATTCTTTTACCAGTGAAGTCGAGAACAATGCATTACTTCACATTTAACTTGGCTTTCTTTTTACATTTATGTATTTGATGGAACTCTTTGCAAATAATTATTAGTATTAATCGTTAATATTTTGTTATTTTTAAAATCACTTTATTTTACTACGTTATCTGATACAACTTTCGAACTTAACTTTTTTTAACTTTTTTATAGTAATTATTATAATAACTGTTTGAGGCAAATTGTCAAAATTTTATATACATCACAAGCTAGAGGTTTTAACAAATGGGCATCCACAACAATAAAATAACTTTTAGATTAATATCGAAAAAAAAAATGTTTATCTTCATGACGAGTATCATCTTCACATTAGCTTCTCTATATATCATTTAGAGTTGTAGGACAGGTCTAAACGCCGAAATATTATCAAAATGTGTAGTGTTCTCCACCATACAATGTGACAATGGCGAAGTGATTTTGCTCTCAACTGGCACGTTCGAAAAGTCATAATTAAAGAACTGAACTGAAGTTGTTTAAAAAATAAATACTAAATTATGCTGATATTTGAATTCACAAACATTGTTCGCAATCTATATATTTCTATATGCACTTATACATAAGGCTATTTCTAATTGCTGTGAGTTAGTTTCACGCTTTATCCCCCGCGAAGCTAGGTAGACAGACAAAGAAAGCCTAGTGTCATGGCCCTACGTTCTTCCCACACGAATTTGTGATAGTTGTGGAATTTAACATCGCTTACGAAAATTATGTTGTCAATTCCGTCGAGTGGAGCTCGTTGTGAGTTCGATTTAAAATCCCGTTTACAGTACAGCGTTTTTTAATAAATGTATGCCCCATCACTATCTGTTGTTTCCACCCGGTGACATCACACAAACCGGTGCGCAAGCGCATGACCGACCGATAGATACGCGCGATCTCGCGCTAACTCCCATCGCGGGTCCTACGGACGCAAGGCGCGGGAAGCAGGGCAGTCCTCACCGCTGCTAATATAATGGTTGCACTACGAACTACTCATTGAGTATTTCGCTTTTGTGCAGCAAATTTCCAACTACCCCAAGCAATCAGCGATATTTAGTCGAAAATATTGTATCTTATTATAACTTTCTGTGAAACAACGTTGTACAAAATAATATTAAGTTGTAATGAATGACTTAATATATATCTTAAAAGCTTACAAAGGCGAAACTAGCCTCATTAAGTATTTTATTGTATTATATCGGTACTTATTGTGTTAACATTTGTATTGTAATTTATATTTATGTGAATAAAGAATTTTGAAAACAATAAATGTATGTACAAAAAAATCGTGCCAACCATACATCATTTTTAAGTATGATAAAAATATTTCCTTTCCTGATCGACTTTTTCACATCAAACATACGAAATTGATGATTTAAGCAAATTGCCATAAAACTGTAAGCGACGGATCGAAAACTCCAATAAATTTCTTCTCGTATATCATTTCAATGAAAGTTCACGTTTATTTTGGACTATTTTGTCATTTTGTCCATTTTTGTAATTCTGAAATAAATTGAAATAACCGTATTCAAGTTTAAAGACTATATATTTTACTATTTTATCTTCATTTATATCCCATATTTTAATTTCTTTTACTACATTTTTCTTAAAATTGTTTTATTCTTTTAATGTCAATTACATGTAAAAAAACTGTGCTCCCATTGTGTGCATTGTGTGTTCAAGTCCCAATCAAGAAAATGAAATATTTGATGTTTCCACTTCCTCGCTCTGCTAATAAAGCAACGCGCGGTGTTGAGTTCCGCCACTCAACACGCAATGCCTCCAGAATTCGAAGGGAAATGGGAAATGAAAATGTCTTAATGGGAGTGTTTTAACACTAGGCTCCGAGGATCCCTCTAATTTGCCTGCTGTATGCGGGACACACACTGCGTGAAGTTCAAAAAAGAACATCTATCATCAACAAGAATCTAATAGAAAATGTTGTTTATGTGAATCAAGTAAAAGGCCTAGGAACAGTTATTTATTCACATAAATACTAGTGATTGAATTGTTACTACGAGCCTGATTATCAATGATTCACTGCACAATTCAGATATAAAGAAGCCGTACTTACATATATTTTATTTAAGGTTAATCTAATCGCTATTGATTTTTTTAACCTTTATCTAGAATATTGGTTATTTTCCCTGTTACTTAAACTGGGCTTAGAATTAAAAATATAATTAAAATCTTTGTCTTATACTTCAATACAAAGATACAAGTAGATTTTCACCTTCATATAATAGTTACTATAAGGTATTTGATACAGTAAACAGAAGAGTCAGTAAACATGAAAAACATCTAAAATTCCCGCATATTTCTATAATATTTACTTTAAACGTAGTTATAAATAATTTGAGACATTACTGTGAATATTTTTATAATATATCTATCTTCTTTCTGCTCGACTGCGCGTGAAAAAAAGTAAATAAAATATGCAAAACTGGGAAAATTTCCAGTTCACCTTAAATATATCTAGCACAATGTACGTTACATTTGATTTACTGGAAGCAGTAAATTTTCATTTACTGATTGTTTAAGACAGGAACGAACGAACACGCGCCAAGTTATTTTACTTCCCGCTCTACAGATACTATGCAAGGTGTAACGTATTTCACTATAAGATGAACGAAATATTTAGATTAATAGTTAAAGCCAGTATATTTCGAGAAAATACGTGCTTATATTTGTATTACTGTTATACATTACAACTTCTCTTTGTGCAGTATTCAAGGAATATTTATGTTGTGCATTAAATCTAAATAACTTCATTTTTTTTTTATTTTCACACTGAGCGATGAAATTAATATATTAAATATTATTTTTCCCGTGTGGGAATCGAACCCACAACTGTTGCGTCTACAGTCAGATATTTGTACCACTGCGCCACACCAAACAAGACCTTCATCTTTATTATATTAGTATACTCGTTTAGATTTAGAGCGGCACTATCCGTCAGTGTTAGAGCTATATCCTAAGTGCCTGCTGCTGTATTTAGTTTATTTTATTGTGTAATTATATTGTAATATAAAAGAAATAAATACTTATACAAAAAGGACAACACGCATATAATTATAATTGATATATTCTTTGTCTTGTATTCTGCAGCTTCTAAAAAAAATCAGTGTATTTTACTTAAATCTGCTATGAAGTAAGCTAGTTTACTGAACTGAAGTTTACTGAACGCTACAAAATTATATAAAATCTATTTGAATAATACCGTCTCCATATAAAACAAAGCAGTAAAACAACTAAAGCAACTACAAAACACAGCCCGACATCTTGTTATTATAATAAATAACTTATCTCTTACAATATTATTTTATATGTATCGAGCAAAAGTTTAACTTTCTGTACATAAATTACTAGGACGTGCGCTCCTGGTACACTAAACGATTTATTGTCTTTTACTCTTACACAATTAATAGAAGGTAGGTACTGTTAAATAACTTGGTAACTGTTAGGTGCTCTCATACTTGGTAGTAGTAACGTCTTTGAGATTTATTTCATTATTTAAATATAAAACGCGGCCAGTCGCGGCGCTGCAGCTCAAGTGTGTGACTGTAAACGCGACTGGTTGTGGGTTCGATCCCCAATCCAGGAAATGAAATATTAAATATTTTAATTTTTCCGCCCTCGTGTAAACGACTGTAAACGAAAGTCGTGAGGTTGTGGTTCGCCACTCAACACGCAATGTGTTCAGAATTCACCGGAAAATAGGGAACAAAGTCTCTAGTACTAGAGTCCCCTCTGCCTACCGTGTTGTGTGCCGTATCTCGTGATTTATTATGCTAATTTATTTATTTTTTTATTTATTATAAAACCAGCTATTGCCGCGATGTCGTTTGTGTGGAAATACAATTTATGTATCATTTTAAAAGTAGCCATCGTGGCGCGTTGTGACGACGTCTGACTGTAAACGAAATGCAATTCCTAGTCGGGGTAAACAATTGTAATAGTTTTCTCAGCTCCAGTAAGACAAAGGGGATGTTAAGTCGGTCCCCCAACAGACAATGTCTCAATAATTTTCCGTAAAGTAGAGAACGGAGTGTATTCACACTATTTTCCCTCCCTCCCTCTTCCCTCTGCCCACTTTCTATACAAGAAAAAGTATAAAACTGTAATTGAATAGAAAAAGAATATATCTGTTTATGGTCATAAAATAAAGCTAACATTGTCTTATATAGCCAGGTAGAAGAAATACCTACACCGTACTACAAATTATTCCCCGGAGTGGTATTTCAACCCACACCCATATAGCTCAGTTACACACGTTTCAACTGCAATGGCGATAGCATTTACTAATAAATCTTTTTCAAAAGCAGCTTGGTAATATTTATTTATTATTTACATGATAGATTGCAAAGCAATTGAGAGATTTGATACAACAGATTGTTTATTAATTGAAACGTGAATTTAGAAATACTTGTATTGTAATGTTGTTAGTAGCTTGCAAAATTAAAGATTATTAATATGTTATATGATTTTACGATGGTAGTGGGTTTGATTCCCACTTGGCGATATGAATTATCTTCATGGCGTGGCGTTATTTTAAAAAATATTGTTGAACTCCATGTATCGAGAAAGTAATATATAGCAATACTGGTTTTTGGCACCAATCCACTTGGGATATTTTTTTCGACATCCGTTTATTGTAATTAAATTCGTGCGAAAAACCGCAAAAGTTGTTCATTATTATTTTGACACAACTAAAAAAAAGTACTTTTTCAAAGCGTGAATTGGTTTGAAGTATTGTTATACAATACCTTATTAGATGTTATCAACGACTTCATTTTCGATTAATAAAATTAGGAGGTTTGCCATCTAGATTGTATTATTGTCGATGGGAGCTGTGTATTAATCATTTAAAAAAAATATAAAAGTTCAATTTTTCAGAGGTTTTAGTAACCCGTTATTGATCTTGAATCAGTTGTTAGTATTATTTTTAGCGCTCTTTATCCCTAGCGAGCTTCCCAGAGAGAACGAAGCGTCAAACGACAACAGTACTGTTGTTGTAACGTAGATTTCTGAACCACTTCATACATACTCTCGAAGAGAAGATCTCGTGGTCAAGGTCAATACTTAGAAATTATTTGTTAAATAAAATAAGAATTACAGAAATTCCACCCTATATCAATCTTCAGATAATTATCATTGGGCCAGTCGCTGATATATCTCGATTATTATATTATTTGAGTGAGCAAGTAGGTGGCCGGATACACCATATTTTGACCTCCATAGTTTTCTTTCGATAGAGTCATAATAAGACATTGGTTCAATGATCAAATAATTAAGTAGTAATATATAAGTATATGTGACAAACATTTGCGATGTTGGTATACCCAATATTTAATATAATCATTTATAGTTTCTCGTTAAGTATTACCATTGAATTACCAATTCAACACAAGTCAATTGGGACTAAAATATATTTTAGGTCATTTTGCGAAGTGGGACATGTTGTAGGCATTCAATGTCAATTCAAATAAAACTATTATAAAGGGAGCTGTTGGCTTGCTGTTGAATTTATTAATAGGAATAATTTTATTTTATTTTTATTTTATTTTCAAATCTATACCGTTAAAAACTTCTATTGTAACAAAAAACTTACTGTAACAGTCTAGTGTTGAGAACTGAAATATCACAACTTAACGAGACGGTTTAAGTTAACTGCTATAAATACAGATATTTAGTACTATAGATATACTATACTATAGAAACACTACTATAGAATCTTATAATTATTAGGCGACTCCCTTTATTGTGGTCAATTATTAATGTCACTTAAACAGGCAGCCGTACGGCGCCTGGATGAGTTCTAAATTTAGAGAAATAACTCTCAACATATAGTTACAATATAAGTTATATTTTAATTTTGATGAAGTTGAAAATGAAAATATTAAATATTTCATTTTCGAGATTTCGACTGAGAATCGGACCCACGACCTGTCGCGTTTACACGCTAGTGCCCCTGCACCAAGACTGGCTATATCAGTATATATATATCAGTGAGTAGTTTTTACGATCTTATCAAAGCAAAACGCACATTCTTGAATGGGCTCGTGTTTTACAGATTCAAAATGAGACAGCATTTCTACAAGATAGTTAAAACTTAATGACTTTGAAACTACACGCACTAAAGGTATACATCAATCATTGTCTGATGCCCGTTGTATGGTTGTGATGAATTTGAGATTACAGTATTTGTTGTTTTCAGGGATTTAGAATATGAAAAGTAGGAGGACCTAGTGATACATTTCTCCTGTATCAGATTTTCACTAATTTTATAGACAGAACATAGCCTGATCCCATTCCCACTGCCTACCAAATCTTCAAAATCCCTAATAAGTATTACCTAGTTTTAATACACTGTTCTACTGGTATACATTGTTAAAACACATACAAATACACTTCCGATCCTTACCTCACCGAATTCTGGAGACATTGCCAATTGAGTGGCTTAACTCAACACCGTGCCTTACCTCGTTACCAAAGGGATGAGAATATTAATATTTTATTACCTCGAATGTAAATCGAACCTACAACCTGTAGCGTTTACAGTCAGACGCTTGTGCTCCTGCTCTACGACTGACCTCAAATAAAAACATTCTATACAAATACTATTAAAGTGATACTTGAGCCCCAGAACTATCACATACCATGTCAGGTACCTCACGATGTCGGGTATTATAATAAATCAATATATTATAATACAATATTTCTTACAAAGTTAAGAATTTATTATTCCTTTATTTTAGCGTCACGCTGTATCCCGCGTACAGCAGGGTAGGCAGGACAGGCCAGTGTTAATGCACTCCACTCCCGACTTTCCGATAAATTCAGGAGACTTTGTGTAAAGTGAAAATGCATAGGCTATGACTTTGGTTGATCGAACACGATGGTCGTAGCTTTTAAATCTAATATTTTGTATTGTAAAAAATAATATAACCAAACATATAAATTATAAAAAATATATTCTATATAATTTTATATATTTGGTTATGTTATTTTTTTCCAAATCCTGTCAACGTAGTACGAAGTCACTCAATCTTTCTAAATAATACGAAGAGAAGTTAAGTATAATATTTTAAAAAATTAGTCCTAATAAAAATATATGTAAATTAATAAAAGTAAATAGTCTTTTTCTATTTTGTTCATACAAAAAAACTTCATTTAAGAAAGACATGGAAGATAAAAAAATATGAAAATAGTGAATAGAACAATTTACTTTGCTCCTCTACGGTATTTAGCACATATTAAATACCAAAGAGGTGCAAAATTTGTAATCTATCTACAAATCTATTTATTCTTACATTAAAAAGTCATTATAGCCTTTTTACAAGGTCACACTGTACAAATAGGTGTTTATACTTGATTGTAAACGCGATGGTCATTGGTTCAATTTTCGTTACTCAGAGCGGTTCGTTAAAAATAGAACGAAGTGTGGTAGCATAAATTTCTAACTACATTCACTGTTTTAGGCATGAGAAAAATATTTATAGAAAAGCGTAACTGAACACTGTTATTTTTGCAAAACCTTGTATCACGAATCAATCCCCAGACAATATATACTTTAAAAAGATAAAAAATATATATTTTAGAAAAGTTCTTCGTAACCTTTTAAATATATTCTATATATAAGTTAAAATATTTACACATGCTCAAAGAGATATAAAGTACTTATATAAAAACTGTTTTAGGCATGAGAAAAATATTTATAGAAAAGCGTAACTGAACACTGTTATTTGTGCAAAACCTTGTATCACGAATCAATCCCCAGACAATATATATTTTAAAAAGATAAAAAATATATATTTTAGAAAAGTTCTTCGTAACCTTTTAAATATATTCTATATATAAGTTAAAATATTTACACATGCTCAAAGAGATATAAAGTACTTATATAAAAACTGTTTTAGGCATGAGAAAAATATTTATAGAAAAGCGTAACTGAACACTGTTATTTGTGCAAAACCTTGTATCACGAATCAATCCCCAGACAATATATATTTTAAAAAGATAAAAAATATATATTTTAGAAAAGTTCTTCGTAACCTTTTAAACATATTCTATATATAAGTTAAAATATTTATACATGCTCAAAGAGATATAAAGTTTTTATATATAAAAAAAAATAATTATTTTAAAATACAACCCAAGCCTTTATAAAGATATTCTAAGAATTTATAAACATTTATCAAAACAATATTACGTACAAATTAACTCCAAATAGCGTTCATGTGAGACGATTTCGCTAATTATTAACAAGTGCTAGTAAATCTCATAAATAGTGTTTCTACAGAACCCATAACATTTACGGTCCCTGATCGACCTTACATTCTCCTAATGTGAGCTCGAATAACAATTACCATAGGGCCCAAGTGCCGACATAATTTTATTTTTAGCGATCGTTATACAAAGTAAGAATTAAGGCTCTTTGCCCTGAGATTTTAAGAAAAACAATTTTTAATTCGATTCTGTGCTGCTTTAGTCATTTAGTAAAATTCTTTTGAGAATATCAGGAGTTGGGCGTTTTCTTTATAATCTAATAGAAAGATTAGACATCAACTTAAGTATAGCATTATTTTAAAAAAGGGAAAAATTATAATTCCACTTCAAACCAAGTTAGTTGAAATTATATTAGATTTGAAAATAAAAATCGCCATAGTAAACCTTTTGTTGCATTAAGTAGAGTGAAGTGATCCGCAAATCATAAGACATAATGTATGTAAAATAGATATAAATGTTATCAAGTAGTTTGTAAGCCGTCAGCAAATATCAAGGTAATACAGCCATTTACATTTGTAATATGATCGAACGCTACGTCAAGTAAGTTTATTTCTTCAATTTTCTGTTCTACAATAAGTAAAATATACGTAATCCTTTGTATTTGTGTGAGTGTGTACAGTTTAGATCGTCTTTTGCTGGTGTAAATTGGCTTTTGCTGCTTTTTGACAACCGGGCTATAACTCTTGTACTGATAGCAACAACATTTATTTAATTTTTATTTTTTATTTTTGTGTGCGATTTATTAAAAACGAAAGATAAAGTTGGCACTATACAAATATTAAAACAAGTACACAAATATTAAAAAACTCCATGACTATGCAGGAATGGATGTGTAAAATTTGGTGTTTACAACGCTATCTTAGATGATAAAACAATAAGACTTATTAGTAATTCAAACGACACATCGGAGGAGAGTAAATATTACAATATAAAAACCGTTAGGCTTGCGAACTGTAATTAAGTATATTCTGTGCCTGTGAAACAGTAGAAAAGATGTTGAAGTAGAAAATATGTTGAAGAATGTTTCGTTATGCAGTTCAGTTTAATCTCTTTACTTCTTAAAACTTACAATCGACGCCCCCGAATCTTAAATCACTTGTCTTATTAACTATATTATAAGTAACTCTTTTTTCTTATATGGCGCATCGAGCAGGGACACCAACAATCCTCACACAACGCCTTTGACACAAGATAATAAATTAACGTTCTATACTTGAATACTTTCGAGTAGATTTGCATATAAAATTGCATTCGGCTTGCAACCACTTTAGCTAAGCTGTTTCCGTTTTATATGAGAACTCAAATAAAAATAAGTACTCGAGATTTATTTAGATTTATTCAAATAAATATGTTGAATAATTTATCATAATATAGAGGTAATAAATTTTCTTACCTCTATATTATGATAAACTGTGTATTATGAAACAAAACCACAAATACTGTTCATAAATTTAAATAAAAATAAATTTGAAGAGGCTAAGTTCAATTTATATAATTGGACAATTTTTTTTTCAATTAACAACGCCGCGCTTTGCTTCTTAACCAGAACGAGGAAATAAGAATATTAAAATATATTTTTCCACCGAGTAGGAATCGAACCCACAACCGACGGCATCTACCTATACTTTTAGTAATTCTACAATACTCTATGGACGCCACACCTTATGACCCTCTATTGGTACCTAAATATAAATGTTTATTTAATCTCTTTATTGATATTGACAGATACATGGTTACTTATATTTATATATTTTGCATTAAGCGAGTATTTCATAGATATAGAAAACACATCGTAATTAGGAGTCGTTCATGTTTTGTAAGACTAGTAACATTAGTTTCACATCGATCAATTCGTCACAACATCTGTATATAGTCGTCGTAAAGGCCAGTCGTGGCGCAGGGGCGCAATTGTGTGACTGAATGGGAGTTCGATCCACATATGAAATATTTATTTAAATTTATATTTCCACTTTGCCCTTGGTGTCGAGACGGACCGCGGCGTTGAGTTCCGCCACCCAACACGCAATAGCTCCAGAATTCTACGGAAAATGGAAAAAGGAGTGTCTTACATTAGTTTTCCTCTGCCTACCCTGCTGTGTGCGGGATACAGCGTGAAACTATTTATATAACTATATAACATATAGTATATGATATTTGATTAACATCAACCACAGCTATTTTTAAATATCAATTATTTCAGAGACCAAGCTCTGTGGTTAATTATAATTACAGTCGGTTTTCACTATATTTCACTAACACACCTCCCGCCGCCGCTTGCCTCCCTCGCTGGTCCTGTTCTCGCTGTAATTATCAATCAATAAATGCTAATTGAGGCCAATAATTTAGTTATTCTGAGGTGACATGTTGTGGGTTCGATGCCATGTATTTTTTGTGTATTTACTGTATTTTTTTATTGAACGTGCTGATTTCATTTTATATGAAGTATATGTTAAAGACGCAAGGGCACAAGGGTGTGACAGTAAACGTGACATTACGCGTTGTGGGTTCGATCGTCACTCGAAGAAATGAAATATTTAAAAAAATATATATATATAACTACAACACGCAATGCCTCCAGCATTCGCAGCGGAAAATAGACTACGGAATTGCGCTAATGAGACCGGATGAATTAATATGAGGTTCCCTCAACATACCTAGCCATGTGCGGGATACAGCGTGAAGCAAACAATATATATTTGACCTAAAATTTAACATAACTTACTTCAAAATACCAAATCCTAACTATTGACGTCACAACTTTAATCAAACTCTAATCTCGATAGAATACATCAAAGTAAAGGTTAATGCAAACAAGATGGTTCCAAGACAAAGTGTTTGTAATCACAATCATTAAGCCCTTAAAGAGGATGTAGGTTAAAGATCTATCGCCGTCTTATCTTATCTAATCTACGCCCATTTAGAGAACATTATTTAGACTGATACCAACAATACTTATTTACGTATTTTATATATCCTTTTCTTGTATATAAATATTTGTTTTTTTTTTAGTTTTACGCTGTATCCCGTTTTATACGCAGAGTAAACAGAGGAAACGTATTGTTAAGATACTCTTCTCCCCACTTTCACCGATTTTTGGCGGAATTCAACACCGTATAGAAATTAACATCGGAGCCAAGTGTCATTTTCACACCATGGTAAGTCAAGGCGTGGCGTTGAGTTCCGCTATCAAACACGCATTGTGTCGAATTCGGGTGGAAAATCATTATTTACAATTATTTACAATTATTAAAGATAATCAAAAGTAATATAATTTGATTAGTTACTTTGTTAATGTGGTTGTGGTGTGTTGTAGTGGTTTCGCGACGTCCAGAGTGACGTGTCCCGCGGGACTGCGCGTAATTAATATTATTCGATTTAATATAACGTTAAGGTTACACGAAATTCAGAAAGCTTCTACTTTTAATTTAATAAATATATGACTAATGGCGATGTGCACACAAATCCCTCAAGAGAATGTTCTTTAAAAACACTAACATAGCGAACATGTGTAATTTTGCTGAAATAAGAAAGTAAAAAAGAAAAATTAATACTGAATATAAAAATAACTTTGAATGTTTATCCTTAATTTAAGCAACGATTTTATTAATTTTAATTAAACTTACAGGTTATGTTTGGGGCATAGGATGTTGAGTGGCGGAACTCAACGCCGCGCTTTGCCTTAATACCAGAGCAAAATATATAAATATTATTTATTTAATTTCCCAACTGGAAATCGAATTCAAATCGTCTAATTCACAATCACACACTGCACCACTGCACCACTACGGCCTCACAAATAAAATATTTAATGTGAATAAAAGAAAGCCCAGATGTTATTCTCCGCCATCCGGAGAACAATGTACACTTTGGAACGTCCCAGTTTAGGAGCATTGGTTTGGCGACCAGGTCGTATGGAGACTACCGTAATGTAGGAATAGGAGCTCTACAAGCGAAGGCAAAGGGACTCAAAAGCAAGGCAAATGTATTTTTAGAATACTCTCTATACTAAAACTTTTAATTACTTTGTAAACACGCTTTGTAATATCAGCTTATTTCCCTTTGAAGCAAACTCCTTTAATTAATACTCGTATGTATGTAGATGTGAGACACAATATATGTAAATCGATCTTGTATGTTCTAATATGCTGAAATCTAAGGACATTAGTCCCATGTGGCTACACTTGAGAGACGTCACTTCGAATGTCTTACTGGGAGCTGTACTGATATTATGTTAAATTAGTAAAAGAAAGAACACAGCGTTTTGATACTCACTTTTGTATTTTAAAATGAGTTTTCATGCAAAATTATTGAATTTTGGAAAAAAATATTTCTTTAAATATCTACATACATATGTTTACGAATACAAAGATAAATGATAAAGTTATATGAGATTTTTTTTGCTAATTTAAGCCTCTTTTTTTATAGGTGAGGAGCCTACTGTTGGGACAACCTGGTCTCTAATTTTCGCCGAATTTTGAAGGCATTGCTCGTTGAGTGGCAGAACTCAACGCCGCGCTTGGCCCCAACTCATTTAAATTTCTCGAGTATTCCTTGTATGAGTGGCTTGGCACCACAATTGGCCTCAAATCGAAACATTCAACTAGTAATTGAAATAAATCATATATTTAATAATTCAATATTTTTGTATAATCACGCATAAAATACCGAAACATATGTTTCAAAAATCAAAGAGTATATATTTGTATATATGTACTAAACAAATTTTCGAAGATGCAACGAGCAAAAATATTATGAATACAAAAATAAATTTTAGTTAATTTTAATAATCAAAACAATGATTTTAAACGAAACTAAAGAAAATTTGACAAAAAACTTCGAATACAAGCCAAAAGTTGCAAAAGTCAATTCCACAGTCTCCAATATCGATCTGGCAAAAAACAAAAAGTTAAACGCTTAAACGATCAGTTTCAGTGAAAGTGGAGTAGAAGAATTTGAAACTTTATTTACTTTGGAACTTCAATTAGATAGCTTTGTAATTGTGAGTTAAAGATTCTTTCTTTACACATGTGCCGCAAGGACGAAGTAGGACGAAGTAGGTAGAGCTAAGACACTCCGTTCCCCATTTACTACATATTGTTAGAAACTGTGTGTTACGTACAAACTTTCTAATCAAATACGAGTATATAATATATAAATATCAAATTTTATTGAATAATGTTTAAGGTAGTCGTGGCGCAGGGGCACAAAGGTGTAATTGTAACGGGAAGATTGTGGATTCGATCCCTACGCGAGGGAATTAATTATTTATTAATAATTTCATTTGTCCGCTCTGGCACCAAGGTAAAAGCGTGGCGTTGACTTCCAGTACTCAATACGCAACGCCTCGTAAAATTCAGAGATAAGTGGGGAGCGGATTGTCTTAAGACTAGGTTCCTTCCGCCCACCCTGTCGTATGCGGGATACAGCGTGAAACTGATTTAATTGATTTAATCCAATTTAAATTACCCGGTCGGTTCGCTCTCTAACTATACCTCGTTCAGTGTCCATAAAGTCAGCTACTACTTTAATCGTGTAATCGCTCGCGCTTATCTAAAGCAGTAAAACGCTTGTAAGTTGTACTTAATTATTTACTTGGGGATTTTGAACTGACAATATGAATTACAGCTTATGCCGATAGTACAGGGAAATATGTAATGAAGTTGTTGTTGTTATCATATTACAGTAGTTATGATTTCTTGCTTTTTCGGTCTGTTAAGACAAAGCTTTATATCTTGAAATTTAATGAAAAATAAAGACTGAAGTATAGATAGATAGAAATATATAAATATATATAGAGACTAATTTCACTATACGTACTCTATTGCGCACAGCCGTATGATTTCCCACTGTGCCACAACGGCCTTAGTTTAAGCCGCCAGTGTTGAAGTGAACTTGAATTAAAGCTTCTGCATACCGTACGTATTCCAACTGAGTTACAATAAAGAAAAAAAATATTTTTCTATTAAATAATTTTATATAAGTGATCACAGTTCAGTGGTAATTAATATCCTTTTTTTGTTCAAAATAATTAGAATTTAATGAAAAAGTTACTTCAATATTCACTTTTACTATTCACCTCTTAACTCTCTAAACTTACAACATTTTTTACAAAAGACATCAATTTAGCTCTTAAATCTTCATTGTTTGGAAGTAATTAAAATGTTTATATATATAATAACATTTTCATGAAATAAACCAAATATGTTTATTATTTACAACGTATACTAAGCTCTATACGAGTGAGGTTGGACTTAAAACAGTAATTAACAACCAAAGGTACGAAGTTCTGAGAGGCTCTCAAAATGTATTCGTTTGACAAGTTACGAAATGTCAAACATTGTAAATTTATTAATAAGATCTGATGAAATTTTAATCATAAAAATTACGATTAATACTTACAAAGTTAAAAGTGGTTAATTCGCAAATAAATCCTTTTTATAATGTATTTGGTCACTATACTTCACTAAAACCATACTTATTATATTATTACACTATTGTTATATATATTATTCAATATATACGCAACTGACAATTACGTATTGACGTG
The DNA here is from genome assembly GCA_917862395.2 of Heliconius sara. Lineage (NCBI taxonomy): Eukaryota > Metazoa > Arthropoda > Insecta > Lepidoptera > Nymphalidae > Heliconius > Heliconius sara. The sequence continues at coordinate 4,307,768 of OU860787.2, read as the reverse complement.
TGCAATCCCGGTAGCAGCGTCACGTGCTGCTCTCTTCAAGGCTCTTTGTGGACTGAGCTTTAAGTATCCCGAACCGAGTCTGGCGCTTTACTTGTAACTTGCGACTTTTGAGTCGTCAAAGAAAACATAAGAGTCTTCAAGTCCATCTAAAAGTAACTATAGTTTGTTATTCTCTTTTCGAAACTAATAATATTCCATTTTTATTACATGAAAAGAGCTTTTTGCCTAGCTACAAAACTTTTTATTGGTTTCTCCATGACTTAAAAGTGTAGCGGTCAGGACTTAACGTAAGGGTTACCTCCTTTTCTATGTTACTTTTCCTTATAAAAAAGAAAGAAAAGATTGTTAAATCTTTTTTTACGTGTTATTCCACACTTATGAAAGAAAAAGACTTATTTAGAAAACGTATAAAAATTTTAACGTAGCGGGACTCGAACCCGCGCCTCCTGGAAATCGACTCGGATTTAAGGTGTACGTATATCTTAACAGTTCCGATACAGTTTCGCGCGCTTTCCGTTATTGTTGTATTATGTTAAAAAAAAATAGAAAACGGAAGAACTTGAGAGATGCGTACGCTACCTGAATGAGTATAGTTAAGTAGAATTTAAGTATGAAGTATCTCCTTCATATAGCTCACAGTAACCATTTTTATGTTTTTTTACAAATTAAAAAAAAAGAGTTATTCGCGTAATGATTTTAAATAATGTAAAATTATTTGCTAAATTAGATACGTTGTGCACCTTATGTATTAGAGATTTAATATATAAAGATTGAGCCATCATCGCCGCAGTTTCGAGAAAATATTTAAAAATTATTAATTATATTTACATTGTCTATTGTAAGTATCAAATTACCAATCATTTTGTATGAAATCTATTCTATATTTTACCATCATAACATCTTCACGAATTTAAAATAATATTCTTATAATGTAACAGAACGACAAGTTTTGACTCATCACGAGTTAATTCACAAAATATTTTCCGTTCCAAAATTATAAACTTTTATTATAATGGTAATACAAATTTTATACTATTACTAATAGCTAAGTGTCGTGTCGGTCACGCTTTCCATAATTATAAACTATATTGTAATATAATCTAATAAGTTTTTGGCCTCGTTTCCAATTTTTGCTTAGACAGAGGGAACCTGGAAACCTATACTAGGGTAGTGGGTAGGTAGTGTGACACTTCATTCCCATTAAGACATTTCCGTTTCCCATTTTCTGCTCAATTGTGGCGGCATTGAATCGCTTTATCGCGGAATGTTTTAAATACAATAAGCACCCTATGTGCACCCTAAGCATCCGCGGCCTTAAGTGCAGATATATTTTTGTAAGTATTTCATAAAATTTATCGTATTTTTTTACTAGAAGGTAAGCTTGGCTATGAAATTTGTGTTGATGAATGAAATAATCAATTCGCTATTTAGGCGAATGAAAACGTCAAGGACATGAAAATCTCTTAACCCACTTTGTAGTTTTTTCTAAGGGGACTAAAATTTTTATAGTAATTCAAATATATATGTATAGTCTAGACTCGAGATGACATTATGGTTCAGTTGCCAAATATAAACACGATTGTAGATTTTTCAACTTCATTGAAATGAGAATTGTGTTTGGGCGGTAAAGTCGTTTTCGACTTCACCGACTAAACACAACAATCGACATTTATTACGTAAGTTCCCCATTGTGTCCCATTTCTCCTGGTCCTATTTCTCCTGGACTATTGAGCTGATACTTAGAACTTGAATTTTATCAAAGTTTTAATAATTGTGCTAAATTTCATATAAACTGATTGGTGAGTTATAAAGAACTCAAAAGTGTAAAATGGTTCGTGTAAAATATAATAAATAATAATATATGCGCGCTTAAATTTCATCACTAAACAAACAAAGGTAGAGACATTTAGTTACAGTAGGAAAATAACTTTTCAAAAAAAAACTTACACCTAAAAACTACTAACTATTACCTAACAATAATAATCTTTGTATCACGATGTCAAGTACGTACTATATATACCTGAATATACCCATTGCATGTGCTGCCAGCTCATACAAAGTCTTTTACTAATAAATCTCTCCACAAAGTTTAACACTCTTTGTTACATATGACGCTATGATCGTAATTAATATAATTAAGTTGATTGATTTGTTATTTAGCTTCACGCCGTATCTCGTATATAGCAGAGTAGACAATGGAAACCTAATGTTAAGAAACTTTGCAACACCACCGTCGAGTGAGAGTCCCACGCTTACCCCTGCGCCTCACTGTGTTTTACACAACACCTCTAACAATTTTGTACAGTAAAACGTTTAGACACGCTCTTCAATGACACCTTTACTGTCATTTATGGCAGTAATTACTGACACAATTTGCTACGGCCGTTTGAAAATAATTGAACAATTTATATTTTACTATGTAAGAGGCGACTTTGGTGGTATTTTAAGTGTTGCCTACCCTGTTTTATGTGAGACGCAGCCTAAGTCTATAGATATACTAACACTACAATTCTACCGACAGATGTAACGTCAATACAAGTAGGTCAGAACTCGATCAAGAATCAATCTCACTATTAATCTCAACCCAAGTACATCCACTATAGAGATTGTAGGAAATGAAGTCGTGGTTTACATAAATTTTCTTCACATCAGAGTTTTTTCAATTCAATTTCAAAATAATATACCCGTGTATTCATAGCTAAATGAAAAACGTCTTTGATATTGAGGAATAGGCAGATGAAACCCAGTGCTAAAACCCTCCCTTCTTTTCTTTCCGCAAAATTCAAGACGTTTTACGTTGAGCGGCGGAACTCAACTCCGCAGTTTGCCTACTGGGATGCTTATATTACACGCTTTTTCCGTTTGAACAAAGGAAGCGTCATTGATTGGAACCAACGTAAATATTGGATATATTTACGTGGGCACAAGTGTGGGACTATAAACGAGACAGGTAGTAGGTTTGATTCCCATTTTATGAATGAAATCTTTAATTATTCATATCTTTGCTCTGATTTCAAGGCAAAGCGGCGTCGAGTATTGCCACCTCAATACGCAATGCCTCCAGAATTCGGCGGAAAACGGGAGAACGGAGTGACTTAACATTAGGTTTCCTTTACCTTTCAGAGTGTGTGCTAGATACAACGTGATGCTGAGTAGTTTACACGTTTACTTCTAAAAAAATATATTATCTTCAAAAAAAACCTATAAAAACATCACATCTTTCCTGACTCCAACGCGAAATTACAAGACGATAATTTAATTTAACGCAGCTTAATAACCCAACAACAAGAATAACAAACGTACAGACGAGTCACAAAATTATATATTAAAAAGCGGATATCGCGCTACCGCAAAGTGATACACATTCCGGAGCACCTTGTCTAAGAGGCAAAGATTTATGAGCCTGCCTTTGTAGGTTATGAATAAAATTGTACTAAAATTATATAATATAAATTTAATATATCAATGCTATTTGTATTATTTCTTTTGTATTATAATTATTCCAAAAATATATGATGCTAAGATATAGGGAAAAATTATTCGCTTATAAATAGTGATTTTTACCATTTTATTTGGTTAATTTTTCAATAGAATTTAATATTTATAGATGGATGGATGGATGGATAGATGGTCGTGAATATAATTTTTTAATTAAATATTTTTTTTAAAAAGTAATTATTGACTAAATGTGTATAAGGTAAATGCGTATAAATAAATCCATTTATATAAAACCTAATTTTTTAAATGATAGCTTTTTTATTTCTTAATTTTTTTCATTAAGATCGATAAAGTATAAAAACATATGTTTGAATATATCAAATGACACAAATATCAAACAAATTGCTAGTCACGTAGAGAGGTATGAAAGGTGATATATCTCGCTATTAATATTCATTACCCGAGATGAGGGCGGCGAGTTCCTCTACTGTTCAGTAATTGTATCTCTGAAGTGGATAATTCAATAATTCTCTAGAGAAATAACCAATGTTATTTATATAACGAGCCCGTAATAACGTTTTACACTATTGTAGAACTGAATAAATGTTATGAAGTATGGATCACTCCACCTGTTTATTTGCTGGAATCGCTCTTGCGTTGTATTTATAAACGGCGTTTTAATTACAGAAATTACTAGACTGTTACCAAGTAGCTTAATTTATAATTTAGGGTTCCGTACCTGAGAAGGAAAGGCGGAATTCTTATAGGATCGCTTTTCTTTGTGACTGATTGTTCTATAAAGACTATTTATCTCGAGATCGCGTGGAGGTATCAAGCTGAAATTAATATCCATTATTGAGGTCTACGATCCATTGTAGCAATCAAAAGATACAAGCAATTAAGATACGGATATTATTTGTATGTAATTTTTGGTGCGTATTATATGATATTCGCCACATGATCAAAGCCTATTTAAATTAAATTAAGGAAAAAATGTAAATATGAAATACTTACAGATATAAAAATGTCATTACAGCATTATTAAATTTTAAAGGTATCGAAGTAACGAAAATATTTTCGAAATATAATAGATAAATAATGTAGACATGCATGTTTCCATCCTTTGATTCATCTGAAGGTCAATTTGTATAAATGTACATAATATAATTTTTGTATAATAATATTTTATAGTCGACTTATTATGCTGGAACTCTGGTTACCTTTTATTAAGTACTATCAGAACCAGAGATTTGTTTTTTTTTTAATTTTAAAATATCTTTCACAAATTGCAAGAAAAAACAATAAACCAAAATAAATAAATAATATTAAATAAATACGCCTTAGATTACAATCACATATCATACGAATATACAAGAGAATGTAGATTTAATTTCACAAGAATGTATACCCGCATATCTACAACGTAATAAAACCAGCTTAACATTTGAGACTTTTCGTATCTCACAAAAAACAACGTGAATCTTTATAATATTTTACTTTAAGCCTGAGACTGATACGTTGCGGAAAAATAAAACACAATGTAGAAAATAACGCTGGCTCATTTTTTTTTTAATTCAGGAATCTTCCGGATGTATCAGATAAAGAGTAACTAGTGTTGACGCGCTCCGTTCTTTACTTTCAGGAATCAGAGATGTTTGAGATATTATAGGAGTGAGGGAGAGTGAGGTACCTCAATGCTGTACTTTGTTTGATTCTAATAAAAAAAACAAGGAACTAAGAATATTCTAAATATAATCATTGCACTAATTGATTTTTTTATCTGCTATCGTCATACATATGCTTGCAGAGTACTTGAAGCAAATCTAGATAGTCATCCCAAAGATGTAGCGTACAACAATGTGAAAATTGTCAATTTACTTATTCATTTTTTAATAGCTTCACGCTGTATCCCGCACATAGGATGGTAAGTAGGGAGGTATGATAAAACGATTTTGAATAAATATAGTATTGTATAACTTCAAAGACATAAATGAAAACATATAGTTAAATTTTAAATAAAATCTTAAGACCAACACAATTGAATATAATAAGTAACATAAAAACGAGCCACTAAGTAGATATAAATATAATAAATTAAAGTTAATACAAACTCTTCTCGTTACATATCTCTGAATTGTGCAAATTAGTTATAGGATAAAAGATATAAAATATCAGCCATTATCTCGGCTTGTGGTGGACAAAATGTTCTGTTTATCGAATTAGGGACACAGCACGACTCTGTTAACACAATTGTGTTATTAACCCTACTTAGTAGTTTTTTTTTTATTTATATTTATTTATTGGTCCTAACTTCCTAAGTAGCAAGCCTATGTAAAGTATAAGAGTAGGTATTTGTAATAAAATAACGGCATGTTTCATTTCAATTATTATGCATGAAGCTATAAAATATTAACATATAATTAACCAAAAATATACTTAAATAAAACCGATCGAATTGGAGTCCAACTCGCATACCAAGGGTAAATACCCTATAAGTTTTCATTTCATACAAAATGCAGCAAAACTGATTCAAAACGCTTTTGTCTTTTGATTTCGTTGACTTAATGTCTTAATGGGAACGGAGTTTCTGAGCTCTACATTCTCAGGTTTTCATTGCCTACTCTGCTATGTCCGACTTGCAATTTGAAGGTAAAAAAAAATAAATCAAGTAGGACAAAAGGCAAAGGATATTGTAATATTTATAGACTAATTAATTTATAGAATGGAACGCAAGAGCTTCCAACCCGTGTCCATTGTCGCCCTCATTACGTTGTCGTGACAGAGTTACTGGCTGATTGACAGACGCTATTAAAAATGACGGTTCACGTAAAAATTGGCTTCTTTAATACGTATATATTATTTGGCCGTTTTTCGAACAGGCATATGTTTTTGTACGTATATTTAGATGTGACTCCTCATGAAATATGGCTGAAACTGTTATTTTATAAGAAGAACAAATTAATTAACCTGCAATTTTTTTTTATAAATATGATTTCTATATTCTATTGGTAATGCATAGTAGATTTAAATCATCTCGGCTAAGCTATAATAAAAATATTTTTCTCTTCGCGTGATACAATATACTATTGTCCGCGCCGTTATTTCCTGTTCCTGTTTGCTTATTGCCATAAGACAAGGCTTATTATCTAATGTTAGTTATACGTCCATGTCTATTGATTTATAAGTAATTATATGTATGTAAATATTTGTACCTTTTTCTTTTGCTATTGTTAAGACACTCTCAATTTTCTCGTTATACCAGATACCATATACGTCTACCAGATTCGAGAAAACAGATAAAGTTTAGTTTATGTACTCGTACATAAATCATGTTATTATTTGTGAATTTCGCTATTAATTATTTTAAAGAACATAGTTATCCTAATAGACTGATAGAATGAGGCCGTCATTGCTCAGTAACAAAAGCTTTCGACTTAAACGCGATGCTTGTGGGTCCGATCCCCACTCGGGGGAATTAAATATTTAAAATTTTCATTTTCCTCGCACATTAATTAGGCAAAGAGAGGCGTTGAAGTCCGCCACTCGCCGCCGCCCGTCGAGTTCGGTGTGCCGAAAGTGAGGAATGAGGAGGGAAGTGTAATAGGAACGGAGTGTTTCGACACTAGTTTCTTAGATTGAGCTCAAGGATACAGCATAAAGCTTAAAAAAATGCTACTAAATTCATACATTATTACCGTCCAAAAAAGCTCTGTAAGTATTGGTCACTGGAGAACAACGTCCCGTCGGTACTATTTGGGTATGGAAGCCTAAAAAGACAAAAAATAATGTTATTAATATGCCGAATATGTGATTTTATACTCAAAACTTCGCGTTCTGCCAAACTAAAGAATGCGAGTGTTAGAAATTGATAAACCTATTATGTTTATAACATTATCCCATTTTAAAATGTTTATATAAGCTGTAACAGTGCTATAGAATTATAAAAGTATATCTTAACCGTCTATTATCATCACGGGATCTAACAATTTCACGTAGATAAGGTGACGATATAATAAAATCGTCGTCTTTTTGTATTCTTAACAGAATGTGTTCTGGTGAAGAGGACTTGGCGATGAAACTTAAATGTGGCTGATGGAACAGGATGGCGTGTTTGGTTTGGTTTTGTTAAATATTAGTATCTAATAGTAGAATGTTGTTGTTCTACCGATTGCTTTTAGCCTACTAAGCGAGACAAGATTGACTAATGTCAATTCTTTTTAACTTCCGTATTGATATTAATATTAAATAATAAAGAAAGAATGTTTTTTTAAAATAATGTGCTTAGTAATAAAAATGTTGACTTAGGTGGCACTTACTTTACTTACTTTACTTACTTGGTGGTGTCGTAAGAGGCGACTAAAGTACGTGTGGTAGAGTCACGTCGCCAGCAATGGCAACACGCATGGGCAGACTCGACCGGATCATTACCACCCCCGGCAATTAAAACCGGCGTGAAGTAGTGGCTTTATGTCACTGCGTTTCGCATCAGGTAATGCTGGGCCCCGGCGCCCAACCCATCTTAAAGGCCGGCAACGCACCTGTAGCTCCTCTGGGGTTGCATAGGGTCGTGGGCGGCGGTAATCACTAACCATCAGGTGACCCGCACGCTCGTTTGCCGTGTCTTTTCCATAAAAAAAAACTTGAGAAATATTCTGTTAGTTTTTCTCAAACATTGTTGTATCTATTTAATAACATTTAAAACAACAATAACATTGATATTCCTCCTTTATATACGAATATGTAATTTTATATAACTACGAAAAAAATTGACCTAAAAGGAAAACTACGAAGCAATTCAGTAGCGGCTACAAAATAATCAAGTTGCCACAGTTAAGTAAAAACTACACTAAATAAAGTTCCGCCTACTTCCTTTTTAGTTTTTATTACGATTACAAATGTTTTCAGCCTTGGCAAAGTTAATGACGCTACGTAAAACAAGGGCACAAGGTTCTTGGTTAAAGTTAACCGCGCAGTTAGCGGAGGGTAACTACTTGATAACTGTTAGGTATTTCAGTTAATTGAATACTAGTAGTTAGATGATGTAAACTTCAGAGAAAGTTGCTTTTGTTCTGTTACTGTTGTTTCTCATGAAAACTTTCATGTATATATAACTTATGTATATATTTGTACAGGAAACCTTTGTAACAATTAAACTTATTTTACAACTTGCTTTAGTAGTTACATTGGTTTTTCTATTTCAATACCAGTAAGAAAAATAATATTTTTATTTGCTTATTAAGTTCAAGTTTATATCCTTTACAAAATCATTTATTAGTTTTGTATAGTTACCAGCATTGAATTTTGTTTGCTTTTAAAAAAAGTGACTATAATAATCGGCTTTACCCTCTATCTTGTATATAGCAGGTTAGGCAGAGAAAACCTAGTGTTAAGACACTCCGTTCCCCATTTTTCACAGATTTTTTCGAAGCATTGAGTGCGTGTTGAATGGCGTGGCTAGCCCCCAATGATATATATAATATTGTTATGTCGTCCAGAAAAATCTTGACAAGATTTGTCTAGTAAACATTCATCGATTTGTGCCTACGACCATCGCTAGAACTAAATGCGCCTCCACGCTCGATGTCAAATATACGACCGTGTTGTAGCTAGTACTGAACTACACTCGAGATATTCATATGTAAATATAGTTTGTGTCAGTAGTTGTCACGTCAGTACCAACGTGCAGCATTCTGTGAAATTACAAATTTGGATTTGGTTTTGTATTTGTATGGTTTTCTTAATAACTAATGTAATTTGACTGTGACTGTAAACGCGACATGTTATATACTCGTCATATGTTAATTAGAGCTTTTTTTAGAACTCTCTTTAATTCGTATATATTGTTGTTTTTCCTAATTAATGATATTGAGATGGAGACCGTCGTGGCCAGAGGTCAGAAGTTATGACAGTAAAAGCGACGTTTGTAAGTTCGATTCCCACTTAGTCCAGTAAAAGTTTTCTGCCGTGTGATCCCGGCCTAGAATAGGATCATCCTGGTACTGGTGGTGTCGTAAGAGGCGACTAAAGTACGTGTGGTAGAGTCACGTCGCCAGCAATGGCAACACGCATGGGCAGACTCGACCGGATCATTACCACCCCCGGCATTTAAAACCGGCGTGAAGTAGTGGCTTTATGCCACTGCGTTTCGCATCAGGTAATGCCGGGCCCCGGCGCCCAACACACCTAACAGGCAGGCAACGCACGTGTAGCTCCTCTGGGGTTGCACGGGGCCGTGGGCGGCGGTAGTCACTTACCATCAGGTGACCCGCACGCTCGTTTGCCTTGCCTTTTCCATAAAAAAAAAAAAAAAAATATATAATTATAATCAAAAGAGGCAAAGCATTAATTTCTACTCGCCTCTCAACACAGAATGCCTATAGATTTAGGTCAAAAGTGAGGAAAGGAAGTGTCTCAATGGGATCGAAGTGTCCCCACGTTATATCTGCCTGTAGTTAATGTCAAAAAATAAAAAAGAATATATTTTACAAATAATTCATAAAATATTTAAAAGCTTTGTAACGACCACGAATCGTTTAAAAAGTTAGAAACATTAATTTCCATTTCTTTGATGCAGCAATCTGTTGTTCATTACTGTGTCATAAAGCCAGGTGCATCGCACAAAAACGGTATACGTTATTAAAATATTTTGGTTAAACTGACATCATTTAAAGAAAAAATCCCGGTTAAGTGCGAGTCGGTCGCGCATATTGAAGTTTCCGTACTAAAATATGATAAATTTATTAGATGTCAACGGTAAGAACAACTTATAAAAGTTGACTTTCTTAAGTTTGTAGGCATATGCCACTCATTTTGTAAGAATATAAGTTTATAATGAGTTTTTCTTCTACTAAGTTGGATATGTATTGTAAGTTCTTATTTTTTTCCTGTAGGTTGCCGGGAAGCACCCTACAGGTTGTGATTATGCGGCGAATATGATCGAAAATGTAGAAGAATCCATTCATAAATGATTGTTTTATTGTGTTGACTAGAAGCTTCATTTTTTGTACTTCAAGAGACCATAGAGCTTTCAAGAGGAAATTGATATAAACAAATAAAAATTCATATTAATTTCAGCATGATATTTCAAGACGCGACGGCGGGAGACCTCCTAGACTGGACCACCAACTATAATTTGTTATTAACTTGCATACAGAACTATTAAAATAGTTTAGTAATACTAATATTTATTATTATTATGTTTGCTTTATTTAAATGTGTGCTTTTCGTGGTTTTAATGATTGCAATTAATCGTTACTATGTATATTTACAAATAAAGATTTTTTAGTTTCACGCTGCATCTCTTACATTGCAGGATAGACAGAGGTTCCAAGGTTCCCTCTGCCTATCCTGATTCTGTTCCCCACTTATTGCCGAATTTTGGAGGCATTGCTCGTTACCACGGTGGAATAATGAAAATATTTGAAAGTTTCATTTCATACAAAACAGTAATTAATGTTTTACACACATTCCATGCTTATTTTCAACTATTTTTACAATACCTATAAATTACTCACAACTGAATGACTAAAAGCCATTAAATTTTGAGTTAAAGGGCTTTGAGCTCATTTTCTATTGCTATAATTGTAAATATACTTAATTATACATAAAATATATTTTCGAAGTACGTAAATGTAAATAAGTCGAACACAATGGGAGGTTCAATAGGAAATAAAATTAAAAACAAAGAATGTTTCCGATTGACTTCATCAAGAGATAAATCAAAATCGAGACACGACCACGTCCGGAGGAAAGTAAACAATTGGACACTCGGCGAATAAAATATAAATTGCATTTCTGTGATTCGTATAAACAGCGGAATTGAAATCAAAGTAACTTGTACAAATAAAAATGTCGAGAGACAAAATATTTTATGAAAACAAAGTATTTATGATATTATTTGTATTGTTGGTAAAGTCAATTATTATAATATTTCAGTTTCCATACATTTTATAATAGAGTGGTAAATAATTATTCTAAGTGATTCGATTTTAATATTATAAAAGTCATACCGATCATAATATAATCAAACGTTTTCATTATCCTTTATATCAATCAACACGTAATTTAGATATAGTCTAATAAATAATTATAAATACATACATCTTCTTAATCGATTCACAATTATTATTTATATGCAGATTTTTTAAAATATACTTATGTCATAAATACCAAAAAAATATATGTATATATATATCTCACCAATACGTAATAGCCACGAACGTGATAATTAATGCGTCTCTACTTCAGAATTTACTTTTAATTGACGCAGACATTGATAGAGACGATTCAATCACAAATCTCTGCTCTCACTATGCTGAAGAAATATTGCAGTCACATCTACAAAGCAGTCTTATCACGTTTTTAATATTTTTCAAAAATGTGCTTCTATTATCCAATACAATAATAAGTCTTCTTCCAGTATAATAACATATACAATATTTAGACAACAGATAAATATATCCGTATACATTTTAATACATAGATATATACAAATATTGAACCCCTGATACTTGTTGGTTAAATGAATATAAGCTTTATCTTGAGTGGGGAACGCAAGCAATGTAAGTAAATCAAAGTTAAATCATCAAAATCCCCAAAGTGCGGATCGAACCCACAACCGTCGCGTCACACCCTTGTGCTCTCACGACTCTTCCGGTACATTTTGATAAATGTATTATGACATAAGATTAAAGTCAATTACTTACACTGATATAGCTGTTAGGTACTATAATATTATTTATACTACGGAAAGCATTCGAAGAGTCATGGTCGAGTCTTCTTTTTTGTTTGTTTGTTTAATAGAACATTACGGGGCATGTTCCGTGATAGTGTATATGATCGTTACAGATATATTTAAATATAGTTAATTGTATAATAAAATATTTCCAAGTAATATAAACGTCGTATTGATAATAACAAAGGTTTAATTTTAATTAAATGTAACTAAGAAAGTCGTAACTCTTATAACATTTTTTATAACTGCAGCGGAACTTACACTCGCAGATACTCTTTAGAATCTTTGCATTTATAATTTAAGGATTAAACTAGTACATTTTTGACCCAAAAGATAGGAAATGGCTACCTTCATATATTAACCTAATATTGAAGAAAGTAGACAACAGAAAAAGGACCTCGAGTAAGATAAGTCAAATGATTTAAATGAAAAATACGTTTAAAATAACTTTTATAACATAAGTATGACGTGTAAAATGCTCACTAATCCTATTAACTTAAAAGTACTACTTACTATACATTATCAAATCATTGAAGTAAATCTATAAAATCACTTTATCACCTAATTAAGAAACTCAAAAGCTACTTTGATCGCTTCATCACTATATCTATATCTTTTAATTAAGATAATACCCGTATTTAAACAGTTTACTTGTAATTGTATCTTTCTTGTTATTCTCGAAGATACACGAAACAACTACTATTAACTACACCAGAAATAGAAAAGTATATAAATAAAAAAAAATATATAAATAATCCTTACGCATTACCTGACTTTTTGGCGCTAATTAGAAAGAACCTGGTGAAAGATCGGTCTGAAACAAAAAAAATGACTCCTCAGTGCTATAGAAGCGGATCCACTTATATTAGAGAGTGAGACGCACTTTATGTACTCAGGGAACGAAAATATTGTAAATGTAAATATCCCTTCGAGGGAGAAACGCAATTATCATATTGGTCTCTATGTCATGCACACATCACTTATGGTGTAATATTCATGCTGTTATATATTTTTCTAAAATACAACTCATTGAGGCCAGCCGTGGCGCAGGGGCGCAAACGGGTGACTGTGAACGCGACAGGTTGTGGGTTCGTGACTCACTTGAAGAAATGAAATATTTAATATGTAAAATTTGATTTTATTATTTTTTTTATGGTTTCTGGTTTCGAGGCAAAGAGCGGCGTTGAATTTCACCACTCGACAAACAATGCCTTCAGAATTCGGCGGAAAATGAAGAACGGAGTGTCTTAACGCTATACTTTCCTCACTCATACTGTGTGTGGTGAACCTAAAAAGAAAAACGAATCATTGTTAATTTTAAAGTGATATGACGCTCTCAGCCATAAATTTTTACACTTCTAGCTTCTTTCTTTGAACAGTTCACTACTAATTAAGTAACCTACTACTATAAACCGGCTGTCAAATGACAAACTCGAGCTTTAGTTTTATTGTTCAATAACAATTGGAAAGCAGTAAACGGACAGTAAACGTTGTTGATAACTGTACGGAGTGAGTGAGAGTCCAGTGGGAGGTGACACCACACGGAAAATAATTAAGGGAAACCGAACTATTGGTTATGTTTTCATTTGTTGGTTATATTTTAACTGTAGCTTGTAATTTAAGATCTCAGCAGATAGGCGTATGTAGATTAGTGTTAATAGTTTTCAAATTGACCGATATGGAGCTGTTGGTATCTGTCGTACTAAGGATGAAGGTTAAATTGTTGTGCGCCATAGACCTTGATCGTCCGTGCCTTTCTTGTTTCTGTGTTTTTATATAATTAACTCATGGTTTTAATGAAGTGAACATTAATAGATCTATTAGTAAAGTTGACAAAATAGTGTAAAAAAAACTGCTTGAAACCACTCTATACCACTATAAATATAATTTAACTTTCTAAACAGCATTAATTTTAATTCAAATATTCCTTTTTCAATTTACGCCCCGTTACATCTAACCAGAACGCACAAATGCTTTACTAACTAGCTTTTTAAGTTAATCATTTTCAAACGGGAGTCGAATTGACAATTATTGTGTTCATCAGACACACCTCAATTGCAGCACGATGACACTACTTAATAGTTCCATTTTTGTAATAGTTGCAGTGGAACCCTATTATTGTGTCTCTATTACCCTTACTCGTACGTCAGCGCCCGTCGTCGGACGCCTTGTTACAAGTTACCGTAATAGCTTCTAAAATAACAGTTGACATATTTTTAATAGTTAACGTCAGTATGAGTAACGTACATGTTAGTTTCTATATTTTTATTCCACGCTTTTACTCGAGCGAGTGGGAATTTTACCCACAACTTATTAAATTACAAAATATAAACTTAACTTAACTTCAAGTTTTATCCCTAGCGGGGTAGTCAGAAAGACAAAATATAATGTTATTCATTTTAAGCTTTCATTAACGTGACACTGAACTTGTTCTAAAACATATAAAATGATTTACAATACGTCCATTTTATTATATAATGTTGTCTTCATCATTATTTATTTGTATGTAGGTGAAGTGGAATCAACTGTGGAACAGGCTCTGTGTGGGTCGATGTGACGTGACTGATGATTTATTTATATTTCCATACAATTGACTATCATTACACGATTAATATATTTAATATTTGAAATTTCGCAAGAACAGTATCGAGCTTATAGTTAATAATGACTTGGTCTTTTAATAGACATAATTATTTAGTAAATTATTAAGTATAAGTTCGTTAGTAAAGTAGATAAGTTTTTTTTTGTTATTACGTATATTTTTGAGGCCAATTGTAGCACAATGGCTTAAGATGTGGCAGTTTGTGGGTTTGATTCTACTCGAGGAAATTATTATTTTCAATACTTTCTTAATTAGAAAAAAGTTTCTGGACTCTAGGTTCCTAAGTTCCCCCTATGATGTGCAGGCACACACTTAGTCTTAGAAAGACGCTCTAACAGTGCGCCGTCAGGAGGTCCACGTGGCGGTTGGACCATTGCGGACCTCAAAAGAGTTCGTTCGTCCTCCGTTCTCTCTGAATGTTCCGCAAGGCGTACCCCGCAAGGGTTGTATGCCTAATGGAGTTACGTTAAATTAAATTTTACTACTAGAATGCCAACTTAAGCATTTAACTTAACATAAAACTTTAATTAGCGGAAAACCAAACCTTATACCCAGTACTTGCAAATTTATATGTTAAATGAAAAGAGAATCTTATTTTCATCAACACCAGTAAATGACCTCAAACTTCCATAATAAAAATAATTTGAATTATTAACTCAAAACAATGTCACGTAAGGAAAGCTACCGTAATTACCGTCCAAGTGTTCGTTGTAGGTACTCACGCACTCCATAAATATTGTGTAGTTTACACTACGCGACGCTCCACCGTGCGTATGTAGATATACTATAACGGTTAACGCCGCGAGGCATTCGATATCGAGCGCGTTTTGTTTGTTATTGAACTAGTTGATGATTTCTGTATAGTTCTTTAACTTTATGTTGTAACGAAGATTAAGTGATCATTATGGAAATGGAGAGTGAAGATCATTCTTTGTGGTTGTTTTCTTTTGTAATATAGATTTTATTTAGCGTCACGCTGACTCACTCACAAAGCAGGGTAGGCAAAATGAACCTAATGTTACGACACTGTTCCCATTAAGACACTTCCGTTCCTAGTTTTTGGTCGAATTCTGGAGGCATTGCGCGTTGAAAGGTAAAACTGACTCATGGTGCGCTTTGTCTTTTTACCAGAGA
This sequence comes from Heliconius sara, assembly GCA_917862395.2. Classification (NCBI taxonomy): domain Eukaryota; kingdom Metazoa; phylum Arthropoda; class Insecta; order Lepidoptera; family Nymphalidae; genus Heliconius; species Heliconius sara. The sequence goes on along the minus strand of OU860787.2, from coordinate 4,291,860 downwards.
AGTGGTAAAAAGACTCGAGTGGAAATCGAACCTACAACAAATGTTTACACATTAATATGTAATGTACTTTGTACAGTAGTTCTCATATATCAAATATAATAATAAACATAGCCCCTTGGTAAGCACAGTCACCACACAGTCCCCACACAGTCGACACCGTCTAAGTGCGACCGGTCACTGACAGCTGTATGTAAGCGTTTATGTATGGTCGCTCACTGAGACAGTGGTTACGGTGGTGGTTATAATGTTGTAAAACTGTGCTAACATTACTTTTTTAATTTCAATAACAAGAGGATATTTAACTTATAATATCCGATTTACTCTTTGTTTTTGTTTAACTTCACGCGTTATCCCACAGCAGGGTAGGCAGATAGAACCGGAGAACTTAGTGTTAAGACACTCCGTTACTATTAGGATGAGTGGCGGAAAATCGAGGAAATGAAAATAGCTTATTATAATGACAGTTATTTAATCATCAAGGAATTTTAACGAAGAAAATTGTCGGCTAAATTACATGTAATTTAGACGTATACTTTTAGAGACAATGTAAAATTAAAATTATTCAACGCTCTGTTAACGGCAAGTATTATAGGTGGTATATGGTTGTGGTGGTGGTGGTATAAATATAATGTGTACTATTATAATAAAAAAGAAGCTCATATCTAAGTGCTCTACTATAATCTTACTGATCAAATAATATATACATTCATTAAAGTGAATGTATATATAGTATAAATTTTCCCCTCCTTTGAACTCCTCTTTTCATTTTAATCCAAGATTAATGTTATTATTAAACGTTTTTCCTATTTCTACATACAATGTTAGTCTATTGTAGTCTGTTAGAAGGTTATCGTATATTTTAAATCACAACAGAAACACCTGAAAGAAGTAATAAAATATTTATTGTGTAGTTTTCTATTATATTCTTTCTTTGTACATGCTCAATAGAAATAAATGTTAATTTTCAATTTTATTCTATTTCAGTTATCTTTAATCGCGGCCCGCACAGTAACCACTGTTATGTTATGCGAATTACAAAAAAAGGGATATTTTCAAAACGATGTATTTCAATCAATACTGTAATATTCCTCATTCAATTAAATCCGATAGATACGTTCTAGTTTTTATATAGATCAAGATATGCTTTTTCATAAACAAAGAATGTATAGTATAGAAGTAATCACAGTTTTAAAGTACGGTAGTAAAGAACTAACTTTGGTTAATTAACATTTAAGAGGGTTTTCTTCATAAAATTTAGTAAAACGATTTAGTATTCTTAGTTAAAGGGATTTAGTAGTAAAGTTGAATATCGTGTGATGTTTGAGTACACCATTTGTAAACAAGAGAGCAATGAGCGTCGATCTACAGATAGTTGAATCAATTATACGTCAGCAAGCAACTCTTTGAAGTTTTGAACTTTTATTTTTTTTTATTCTTTTTATAACTATGTCAGGCATTTACGAACTTTGACGCATAATAACATTTGAAGTTTTCCCAACTGGGAACAGTTCAACGTTCAACTTACTCAACAGCGTGAAATCAACCTTAGAATCCCTATTGTAAAATTATTATACGTTTCTAAATTTAGGACATAAAAAAAACGTTGTTTTACATTACTGTCTTTTCAATAGTCCATTGCGTAATGAAAATAATGATATTTTAAATTTTTTACCCAAAGAAAGTTTTATCGCTAATTAGCGTTCCTTTCAAACAACTTAAGTACTTACTTAAAAGATAATATAAGTTAAAAAAATGTTCGTTATCAGCTAAATATACAATTATTATTCAAGTAAGTATATATACAACGTATTAAAATATGGTATGAATAGAATGGAATAAATAGTCACTAAGTCCTGTCTACACATTTTCTGATATGGATTGGATCGTCACTTAAAATATATTATTTTCGTGTCTCCCTCTGCCAAGACAACGGCAACAGAACAGAAATTTACGGCGTTGTGCCCCGCCACTTATCACGAAATTTAGGAATTTATTGACATTAGTTAAAGCTCAAGCCTTATGTTAGCTTTCCTCTTAATAGAACTAACACTGTATATGATAAAGATATGTATATATTTTGATACAGATTGATAAACAATAATTAATAATTAATACCTATGATTGTTAAATTTCTAATTACAGTTAAATTTCTAAATTGCAGATAGACAAATACATTTATTTTATATAAATTCTATGAAATAAATTTTTATTTTTTATGTATGGTATTTCATTATATATTAAAAAAAAAAATTAGCTTCACGCTACATCCCGCACACAGCAGGGTAGGCAGAGGAAACCTAGTGTTAAGCCATTCCGTTCCCCACTTTCTGCCGAATTTTGAAGGCCTTGCGTGTTGAGAGGCAGAACTTAACGCCGCGCTTTGCCTCGACACCAAAGCGAAGAAATGGAAATATAAATTTTAGTAAATATTTCATCTCCTCGAGTGGGGATCGAACCCACAACCAGTCGGTTTTACAGTCACACTTCGTGCCACTGCGCCACGGCCGGCCTCATTATATATGTAGGTAATAAATATTGAACAGATTGCAATTATTTTTGAAACAAAAAAATACTATCACGGTGCTTTTTGTCTGTTTTATTTTGTCTGTTTAAAAACCACTGCACTGTACTAAACACACCACAATACTTACCATGAAAAACAAAAGAAAGAGTGACCATAAGCCATCCCGCCCTTATGCAGTAAAACTAGCAATACCGCAGCTGACTTACATACACCTAAATTCCGCTAAATTATTCATTTACACGCAGCAGCCAAGTTAAATGTTTCTTCTTAAAATACACCGTCGGTACTAACAATTCGAATACTTTGAAACAAACACAAATAGCCTGTTACATTGTTAATTCGTTCCAGGTGGCTTTAAAAAACGACTAAAAGTGATATCCATTCGCGCCTTTAATTTTACGCATTACTTACTATATATAAATAAATAAATCAAAAATCCGTTTAGGCCAGTCGTGGCGCAGGGGCACAAGTAAGCGCGACTGGTCGTTCGGGTTCGATCTCACTCGAGGCAATAAAATATTTATTTAAAATTTATATTTTCATTTCTTCGCTCTGGTGTCGAGGCATAGCAAGCCGTTGAGTTTCGCCACTCAACACATATTGCCTCCAGAATTCGGCCGAATATGGCGAACGGAGTGCCATATTACTAGGTTCCCTCCCTCTACCTACTCTGTTAAGTGCGGGATACAGCGGTACAGTTCAATTATATATCTAAATATCAGGTCGATGCTTTGTTTATAATATTACCATTGATAATTGTTAGTTAATAAATTATTTTACTGGTTTATTAATTATTTATTATTAATAGATGGCGACAACAGTAATATACGTATTAATAATTCATTTTGTGACTTATTTAGTACTAGTGTTTAATATTTATGATACAGATTAGTATATTATTGTCGCATATTTTAGTGAAGTTAGTTGAAATATTCCCTTATAGTATAATTGATGGTATAGGTTAGAATATCTACGAAATGGTATGTAACTTAGGTTCCTGTGTTTCTTCCAGTAATTATAACCAAGAATAACGACAACGTGGCCCAATGACAGTATTCTGTTGTCGAGTACCTGACATGAGTCTAGGTAGGTGAGGTACGTATGAGTATGAATAAAAATATAGTTTTACTTTGTTAATATACCGTTTCATATATTTAAATCGAATCGAAGAGTTATTTTTTTTAAAAATTAAATACAAATATTATTGGTATTCCAAATACAATAGTTCCGTAAACGCGACAGGTTGTGGGTACGATTCTCACTCGAGAAAATATTATATATTCATTTCTTCGCTCTGGTTCTAGATTAACAGCGTTAAGCTAAAAAGACAAAAACAATCATTCTTCTACTTTGAATTTGATTTCACAATAATCCCATAGTAAATCAAATTGTACGCATAATATGTACTTGTAACCATAACAATCGCTACATAAAGGTGACGTTTAACAAGCGTCCAAATACACTTCAGGGTTTTATTACAAACTTCCAAAGCTATTCCGATATGGAACAATCGGAGATACACACGCGAGTGATTTAGATCAGTATCTGAACTTTGTACGTAGTCTTTGCTCCACGACAGGACATCATTTGGATATATGAAAAAAAAATTAAAACAATCTTGGCTTATTTAGATAATTTGGAGGTAGGGGACTCGAACCTGCGTCTCCTGGAAACCGACTTCTAAATAAGTACTAATCTTGACACCTTCCTACTGTTTACAGAGTTGAGGGTAAAAAAGGTTATCTTCTATTTTTCTTTCAGCTAGCAGAGTAGACAGAGGGAACCTAGCGGTAAGACACTCCGTGGCCCAGGTTCCGCCGAATTGAGGCATTAAGTGTTGAGTGGCCGAAATTAACGCCTTAAAAGCTTTATTACATATGTATATATAAGTATTTACTAAATGTCAGATATATAGCATCAGAGTCTTTCATACAAAGAGTTAAATCTGTATTTCATATCAACCTAAAGAAGGCTTTATAGATTAACTTAATTTATGCTAGAGGCCAGTCACATCAACTTCAATCATAACTTAATTTAAAAAAACACAATTAATAAAATATCACAAACGATCAAAATCTGTGGCGTGCCACAACTCATAAGTAGTATCATACTAATATTATAAATATGAATGTAAGATTATTTGTTACGCTTTAACGCCCAAAACTACTCAACCATTATCTTGATACTTTGTACACGTTACAAAGCACAAAGGGTACTTTATATATTATCCTCTAAGTATAAGAAGGCGAGCGTAAACTCTACTCCGTGGATTTTTTTTATCTATCTGTCAAAGAAAACACATAGGTATATCTAAGTTTATTAATACTTAAAAAAATACGTTGGACAACAAATATTACCTGTAAAGGCATTATACGCCGATAGGTGAACGGTATACATATATTATATCAGTAGTTTACACAGACACGTCTAGCTAACGTTATGTAAATAGAAAATAAACAAACGATCATATCATTTAATGTCCGGATTGTAAATTAATAATGTAATGGATATCATTTAAAGTGTATATTTACATAAGACTTTTAGAGTCGTGGCGCAGGGGGACAAGCGTTTGACTGTGAACGCGACAGGCAGTTGGTTCAATTCCTAGTCGAGGGAATGCATATTATTTATGACTATTTTCATTTCTCCGCTCTGGCACCAAGGCAAAAGCTCGACGTTACGTTCCATCTCGGTAAATACCAAGACGATCAAATAGAATTTGTTTTAACATTACACATTTCTTCATGTTCAGGTTCCTCCTATGTTAGAAACACACTACCAAAATATAACGTATGTATGGCAACTGACCAAATATATAACGAATAGGAAATCGAACCCAATACTATCGCTTGTTACCACGTTGTGTTAATCACATACGATTTATTTCATCAAAATAAATATATGTAGTAGCGTTATAAAGTAAACATTAATGTCATGTCATTTTATTTGACCTCAATGAAAATGTTTAAAATCTAATAAATGAAATAAATAGCGATATTGATTTTGAATACAAAATGTATTATTGCTATTATAAGATAAATCTAAACCGATAATTTATAAAAGACTTACTACTTATATCTAGTAGCATCTAGTACGTACATTTTATATGAATACTATATTCAATTCCTACAGTGAGTTGATACTGGAGGACATACGAAAGTGTCAGTACTCGCGTATTACTATGTAATTTTATATTTTTAAGCTTATTATAACTTCATATTTTTTACGAAAATTCCTAATTGAGTCTTATTTAAAATAAAACATTTTAAATAATCGTTTACTAGTCGTAATTTAAATATTATCTTAAAAAGTAGGCAACATTTTTTTTTTACGTTTGTTCACTGGCTGAGCTTAACCGATTTAATATTACCCAAATATACCACTTCGTTCACTTGTTCTAATATCGACAAGACATAAAAAGGTATAATATTATAACTCTCCGGAACACTCGAATTTCTCATGTGTGACTAAACTACCACTGCTTCTATACAATTATAGTATAGAAGTAGTAGAGTCGAAGAATTTGAATTAACTTTTTAGTGAAAGGAAGACAAATGACTTTGAGCGGAATAGTTGGGTTTACGATTGGTCGTTTGTTCGAATAATTGAATGTCAAAAACATTAAAGGTCGATTTCAGCTTTATTCTCATTGAGAATCACTCTTTGAATACAAGATATAATTAAGATAAAAATTAAAATAAAATCCTATTAATAGCAGTCTAGAAAGTCGACAAGTCAGAAATTGATTCACTTTATTATTGTTCTTAAAAAAATAATAAGTAACATAATTAAAAAAAATCTCGTATAGATAGAGTTAGAAAAATAGATGTTTTGAAAACGAGCGAAGCTGAAAATTTACAAATCTAATATTTATGATGGAAATAGAAAGATACTTAATGTATTTTATATAATAAACCGAAGATAATGTCTTATTTGAATAAACTTTTAAATCAAACAATTAAATAAAAAAATGGTATTTTAATTATTACAAAAAAACTACTAAAAATTATACCATTTTTTTCAGAACACTAAAATAAATACATATAATTTTTAGTATAAAAAAAGTAGCTAAATTTGCGATTTTAATAATATATTTTATGATAATTTAAAGTGTTATCCGCACACTTTGCTTTATAAAATTCCAAAAATGTCGTTTTAAACTCCGCTTCGCTTAAATTTTATACAAAATAGCTGGTATTTTCAACATTTAGGTATTCGGATGTTTGCGCATATTGTGGCAATAAAGTAGTGCTTGCGAGTAAAAAATACTTTATAATAACGTTACGTTAATTTTTTCGTCAAACCACTTCGTTCTCGACTCCCATTTTGACTCGTGACATTGTGTTACAGAACTCAACGCCGCACTTTGTACCAGGACGGAAATATTAAAATAATGAATTTCCCTTAATGGAAGTCAAGCCCTGAATCATTATCATTATTACTATCAGATTAGTTAGTTAACGTTAAAGTTACGAGGGCTTCGATATTAAAGACGTAATAAATAAAACAATACGACTAACATTTATTATGTGTGTTCTCAAATTATAAGACCAAAATCATTCTTTATTTATATTTACGTATATGTATCCCGCATATAGCAGGATAGACAGAGGGAGCAGACAAAGACACTCCGCTCCACACTTACCTTAGTGGCAGAACTCAACACCGCGCTTTGTCTCGCCACCAGAGCAAAAAAATACTAAACATTCCATTTTCCCGAATAGGAATCAAATTGAACCTACAATCTGTCGCGTTTACAGTCACATGTTAGTACCCCTGCGCTACGACCGGTCTCTTCTTCCCCATACTGCAATATAATACACACATACAGTGTCACAATGACGTGTAAAACGTCTTATGCACTTCGTTGTATCGACGCACATCTAACAAAGAGACCGCCGCGTGATCGCAGCGTCGTTGTATTTTTACCATTATTAACATTCTACAGTCCGAGGTCGTGCATTTATAATGTAAGGTATCGGAGATCAATTAAATTGTTTAAGTTAACTGTTACAGTTATTGATGGTTCAAGACTCGTCGTTAGTAAAATATTATCTTATACAATGAAAAATTTAAATATTCCAAGTTTTAATTATTGAAGGGGCACAAAGTGTTACTGTAAACGCGACAGGTTGTGGGTTCGATTCCAACTAGAGATTTTCGACAACATGCTATACCTCCAGAATTCTGCGGAAATTGGGGAACGGAAGTATTTTAATGGGAACGGAGAGTCTGGTGTTAAGACCTTTCCCAGGTAATGAAACTTATTAGAACTTAATAATATAGATAATTGATTGACAACGAAATTTTTTAATAGATTGTTATATTTGTTACAATTGAAGCAATTTCAGTCGAGATGATTCGATACAGTTCCTGAAGTCAATAGGGGTTAAAACTTTACTGCTTGTATTATACAGGATATCGTTTAAAATTATATCACAATTTTAACTACTACATACATACATATGGCCGTCGTGAATCATGGGCACAAAGGTATGTTGTGAGTTCGATTCCCACTCAAGCAAATGAATTATTATTTATGTTACAACTAGTATTTTAGAATTGAAATTGTGCCAATAGCACAAGTGTCCCAACGCTATTCATATATACCTACATATATTAAAGGTTGAACAGCTTAAACAGTTCTTTATTATAAATTCGGCTGGTTACACGTGCTTCAACAACACGAAACAAATACAAAAGAAAAATATTATGTTGTTAAATTATAGTAGATGACCAGGAGCACAGCAATTAAAATAACTTTCAACCGCAATTAAATACTTCCCTAATGAGGCATGATTCTCGATTCTATTATGTTTTTGTTTGGTAGTCATATCTTTGACACTATTACTGGGTTATATCGTATATTACATACATGTATTTTTTTATCCTTTCGTGTCTTGCACGGGACTAAACCTACGACCATTTGGTGCGTAGATACTATAGACAAATAACAGATTTAGTTATAGTTATATATTATAGTTATATATTATACCTCTTTAATGTATAACCAATAAGTTGAATATAAACTTATCTTAAAACAACACAAACACAGCCCCGCCTCAATAACCGCGCGTCGTTTTCAGACTCAATATAATTTTAATGAATTATCAATCTGTTGAACTGTTTGTAGATGACAATGAATACAGTGAGTTATTAAGAGCGTTGATATTAACGAAGTCAGTCGTGGCGCAGGGGCGCTAGTGTGTGACTGTAAACGCGACTGGTTGTGGGTTCTATACCCACTGAAGGAAATTGAATATTTATTTAATGTTAATACTCTCCTGAATTTGTCCAGGAGAGTATTAACACTAGGTTCCCTCTGCCTATCCTACTGTGCGAGCGATACAGCGTGAAGCTGATTTATATTTATTTAAAATTAACGAAACTTAAAAATACACTAGATTATGTGTATGCACGTCATTTTTTCACTTTTTATTGATCCAGTTCCATCGATATATTCATATATTTGTAATTTATTTTTATATCGCAGGCTAATAGCTATACAATCTTATCGATTAGGTACATGAAAATGTTCTTACGTCAAATCTCGAATGGAATCGACTCTTATCGAATTTTACATACTTTACGGCTTAGTTAAAAGTAAACATACAATTTATTGCTTTTAAATTAAGATTTTTACGATTTTGAAATAAATACATCAAATATCTGTATATTGCGTTTACAATAAAAAATAAATTTAATTTGTTCGAATATTATAATGACTCTATGTCCGTATCGTTGTTACGCTGTTTGGAATATCACAACAAGACTATCGTTTAACTTTCTCTCATGTAATTTTTTGGAGTGTGCATTAATAAATTACGAACCAAACGGGTTTAGTGTGCGACTTTGACACTGAACTATTTTTCTTTATGTTTGATAAGTCTATCGAAATATAATCTATTGACCCCATAGACACTTACTAGTACTATAAAGAACCAGTGATATTTTTTTTATATTTATCATGATTTAATAGGGATGTATTTAACCTCAACCTTTTTTTTTTTCCGCTGGTAAATTTAACCTCAACCTATTACAAGGTTAAGTTAATTGAGAATATTTCTATTGAAATAAGGTATATTGTGTGTATGTATTTATACAGTGTATTGTGAAAATATAAACAGGTGTTTTAATATAAACCTTACTTTAGTGGAGAGAGGGAGCAAGAAAATTTAATAAACGAATAAACATATTCTGTAGTTTTTAATAAAGTTCGCTTCATGTTTGGTGAAGGAGGAGAGTGTGTATTGTAAATACAGATTTTATAATTAACGATATATTTGTTAGTTAGAACTTTTACGAAAGTTATATGTAGCTTTTAATAAAGCACACTGTATATAAAATGTTTGAACATTTATATACAGAAAATGAACGCCGGAATAGTTCTTAAACTCTAGAATGATCTCCCTGACCGCACATATCCCCAAAATGGTTAATATCTCTCCCAGCCTTGCTCGCTTAGACGGTTTTTGAAGTTCAGATCCGTAGATAAAGCGGGCTATAATTTATATGGACCATTGGTCTCAGTGCGACCCGGGACTATCATTGTGAGTTCCTGTAGAATAGCTTAAAGGAAAAATGCATTAATAATAATAATAATAATAATAATCTGAGAATAGATGTATGTATTCTAGTTTTTCATTCATTTAGCTGTTACGACGTGGCGCACGGCATTCTGTGTCGTTGTTCGTTGCCAAAAAAAGTGTTACGTAATGGAAAAAAGCTTTAATGTTCAGTATTTTCTGACTCTCTAAACTAGCTTAAGAGTCGAAATAGCCACTCGGAAAATGCAGCCAGCATTGTTGTCATTCCACGCCATCACGACTTGTATAACATGCAGAACGCGCTTGCATTTTATTTGAATAATAAATATAAGGTTTTACTCGGCTACAACAAATAGTGGTAGTAAACAAACTGTTTACATACTGTTGTTGTTTGTTTAAAGGGTGTGGCTGTAAGCGTGACAGGTTGTGGGTTAAATTCCCACTCGAGGAAATGAAATATCTAATATTTTCATTTCTTCGCTCGTTTAAGAGGCAGAACCGCGACGTTGAGGTCCAGCATTCAGTAGGCATTGTCTTCAGACGGCTGAAACAGAGGAATGAAATCTCTTAACGCTAGGTTTCAAGTTCCCTCTGTCTACGGACTTTTGTGCACCAGTCGATGCATCTAAAAGGCGTCTCTACATGAAAGAGCTCGTCGGCGTCTAGAATGTGGCTCGTTATTATGATATTTTATCTTGACGAGACTAAGTAAGGTTAACACTTCACTAACAATATATTGTTGTAGCTTTATTGGAATATTATTTTTAATGTAATTGCTAAGCACTTTATTGAATATATCTTCTTGATTATGTTCTGTGTTTTGTATCTATAAATATCTTTTTTTCTTTTTTTGATTTATTTCGAATTTAGCAGGGAACACTGAAAGAACCTTGATATTAATATGAACCATGAAAAGAAATGTGAACCATTCTCCACTTCCCCCCGATTTCAGAACACTACATGTTGAGTGGCGGAACTCAAAAGCAAACGCAATTTATAAATATATACTTTTCCAAAACTCTTGATATTATATTACCAGATTACCTTTACTTCGTAACAAAAAAAATTGCAAGAGCTCTTCTATTTTGAATGAAATCTTGCTCGTGTATTTCTCGATATTTTAAAAAACATTTTACAACTTGCTGTCAAACACGAATACGAGTCTTCAGATTCGAATTTTCACAGTGTCATAATATCGTTGTTTCAATCATTTGTGATATTAAAATAACTTAGTATAAATATTATAATTGAAAATTTTTAAATCAGAAAAGTAATCATTTGTTTTGGCGTCACATTGTATCCCGCAAATAACAGTGTATGCAATGGGAACCTGGGAGTCTAGTGTTACCTAATGTCCCATTAAGAAAGTTCCGTTCATAATTTCCTCTCGTATTATGGAGGCATTGCGTGTTAAATGGAACACAACGTCGCGCTTTGTATCATTACCAGAGCGAGGAAAATGAAAATATTCAATATTTCATTTTTTTGAGTGAAAATTGAACCAGCAACCTGCCACTGGACTTAATAAAATGTACGTCCAACCATATAAACATAAAATATTTAAATTATTATTCACGAACTGCCTGCCCAGGCGACTCATTTCTAGGGTAAGATATAAATGACTCGTTTATATTGGGCCATCTCATGCGCCTTTCAACATTCATTTGGTTGAGTCTTCGCATACAAAAAAGGAAACATTCAAATAAATACAGGAAAATTGAAACAAGAAATAATAATAAGTATTTTAATTTCACATTCTTATTTATTTATTGTTAAAAGAGGACGTGAATTTAAATGTAACTGTTACAATATCGGTACTGATATGTAAAACTATGCTTGAATATCAGTTTTATTTGTTCACTTGTTACCCGCGATGGGACAGAGACGGTTTGGGGTGAGATACTGTTTGTTTGTTCGTGTATGTGTTTGTGTGTGTTAGTGTGTTAGTTTGTGTAAACAAATATTGGCATTTATCTTCAAAACCACTGGTCCGGTTTTAATGCGGTTTCCGTGAATATGGATTTCATTGGTAATGGGTTTTATTGGATAAAGGAAAAAAATACATTCCTGAAAAAAAAACAAGTTTAAGTTATCCGGTGAAGACATGTGATGTGACTCACTCTTAAAAGATCGCATGTCGCTTATTTGTTTGTGTCAATATAAGTAATAGTACAACTACAAAATATAAAAACAACACAGCCTAATATTATTTATTACATGTGGTGGCGCAGGTGCCACAAGCGTGCGCCTGTTAAAGGAGGTGTCTTAATTGAGAATGACGTTTCGTAACATTAGGTTCTCAGGTTCCCTCTGCCTACGTTACTATGTGCGGGATGCAGCGTGAACCTACAAAAAAAAGATAGAAAAAATATATTACATATTTTTTTTAATGAATAGAGTTAAAAAATTAAAGTGAGATTACCACCGACCATACATTTCGTCATTTATTGTCGTAAGTATTAACCATTAATATCAAAAGTAATTTATATTGTGTCTCGTTTCTAAATGATAAATATTGTGAAGCAAAACAGAATTCATAATAAATAACTAAATTATTGAAAAACTGTCCGCAAAATCCGACAACTTTTGAAACGTCGTCTTAATTATGATAAATACTTGACAATTCAGATTAATTAATGTTCAAGTTACTTGTAGCTAATTTCTTATTCCCCGCAAAACTCCAACTTATTTAATTATTGTTCAACTCGCTCAGTTTAGGAATATTGTAGTTTTTTCATACAATATTTACAATTATTTAGGTATTTACGTCTAGAAATTGATATGAAGTCTGGACAGATGAAATCAAGCCTACTTTACGCGTAAATCATATCTTTATAAAAAAAACATAACCGATCAGTGTGTATACATGGAAAATATATATAAGAAACAATGTGATTGGTTGTATCTAATAACGTAAAAGAAATAACAACAATTTGTTTGTCTGTGCGTTTGTACATATTAAGTTTAGAAACGGCTGAACCGACTTATTTACAATTTTCACTACTGTAATTTGGCAAGCGTCTGTTCAAAAGAAACCTAAAATCTGAAAGAAAGAGCATTCATTTTCTAAAACTTATCACAATTTTAATACGAAAAAAAAAACAAGTTTAGTATTACCCAGAATAATATTTTTAATATACCAAAAATAAGTACAGTAGTATTTACCCACTGTTAGTGACTTACGGTCGTCCACACAAAATTAATTGTTCTCACTGACGCTAAATATAAGGTTTTACAAGGCTACAACAAATAGTGGTAGTAAACAAACTGTTTACATACTGTTGTTGTTTGTTTAAAGGGTGTGGCTGTAAGCGTGACAGGTTGTGGGTTAGATTCCCACTCGAGGAAATGAAATATCTAATATTTTCATTTCTTCGCTCGTTTAAGAGGCAGAACCGCGACGTTGAGGTCCAGCATTCAGTAGGCATTGTCTTCAGACGGCTGAAACAGAGGAATGAAATCTCTTAACGCTAGGTTTCCAAGTTCCCTCTGTCTACGGACTTTAGTGCACCAGTCGATGCATCTAAAAGGCGTCTCTACATGAAAGAGCTCGTCGGCGTCTAGAATGTGGCTCGTTATTATGATATTTTATCTTGACGAGACAGAGTCAGGTTAACACTTCGCTAACAATATATTGTTGTAGCTTTATTGGAATATTATTTTTAATGTAATTGCTAAGCACTTTATTGAATATATCTTCTTGATTATGTTCTGTGTTTTGTATCTATAAATATCTTTTTTTCTTTTTTTTGATTTATTTCCGGAATTTAGCTAGCGGGAACACTGAAAGACCTTGGATATAAATATGAACCATGAAAAGAAATATGAAACCATTCTCTCTCCCTTTCCCCCCGGATTTCATGTTTGAGTGGCAGGAACTCAAAGCAAACGCAATTTATAAATATATACTTTTCCAAAACTCTTGATATTATATTTACAGATTACCTTTACGTCGTAACAAAAAAAATTTGCAAGAGCTCCTTCCATTTGAATGAAATCTTGCCTCGTGTATTTCTCGATATTTTTAAAAAACTTTACAAACTTGCTGTCAAAACACGAATACGAGTCCTTTCAGATTCCGAATTTGTCACAGTGTCATATATCGGTTGTTTCCAATCATTTGTGATATTAAAATAACTTAGTATAAATATTATAATTGAAATTTTTTTAAATCGGAAAAGTAATCATTTGTTTTGGGGCAGTCACCATTGTATCCCGCAAATAACAGTGTATGCATGGGAACCTGGGAAGTCCTAGTGCTTACCCTAATGTCCCATTAAGAAAGTTCCGTTCATCATTTCCTCTCGTATTATGGAGGCATTGCGTGTTGAGTGGAACACAACGTCGCGCTTTGTATCATTACCAGAGCGAGGAAAATGAAATATTCAATATTTCATTTTTTTGAGTGAAAATTGAACCAGCAACCTGCCACTGGACATAATAAATGTACGTCCAACCATATAAACATAAAATATTTAAATTATTATTCACGAACTGCCTGCCCAGGAGACTCATTTCTAGGGCAAGAGATAAATGGTTCGTTTTTATAGGGCAGTTCAGTTTTATTTGTTCACTTGTTACCCACGATGGGACAGAGACGGTTTGGGGTGAGATACTGTTTGTTTGTTCGTGTATGTGTTTGTGTGTGTTAGTGTGTTAGTTTGTGTAAACAAATATTAGCATTTATCTTCAAAACCACTGGTCCGGTTTTAATGTGGTTTCCGTGAATCGTTTGGGTTTCATTGGTAATGGATTTTATTGGATAAAAGAAAAAAATACATTCCTGAACAAAAAACAAGTTTAAGTTATCCGGTGAAGACATGTGATGTGACTCACTCTTAAAAGATCGCGTGTCGCTTATTTGTTTGTGTCAATTTAAGTAATAGTACAACTACAAAATATAAAACAACACAGCACAATATTATTTATTATATGTGGGTGGCGCAGGTGCCAACAAGCGTTGCGCCTGTTAAAGGAGGTGTCTTAATTGAGAATGACGTTTCGTAACATTACGGTTCTCAGGTTCCCTCTGCCTACGTTACTATTGTGCGGGATGCAGCGTGAAACCTACCAAAAAAAAGATAGAAAAAATATTAGATATTTTTTTTAATGAATAGAGTTAAAAAATTAAAGTGAGATTACCACCGACCATCAAAATAATCTATCTAATTAATACGCATGTTTATACATTTCGTCATTTATTGTCGTAAGTATTAACAATTAATATCAAAAGTAATTTATATTGTGTCTCGTTCTAAAATGATAATTATTGTGAAGCAAAAAAGAATTCATAATAAATAACTAAATTATTGAAAAACTATCCGCAAAATCCGACAACTTTTGAAACGTCGCCTTAATTATGATAAATACTTGACTATTCAGATTAATTAATATTCAAGTTACTTGTAGCTAATTTCTTATTCCGCGCAAAACTCCACCTTATTTAATTATTGTTCAACTCGCTCAGTTTAGGAATATTGTAGTTTTTTCATACAATATTTACAATTATTTAGGTATTTACGTCTAGAAATTGATATGAAGTCTGGACAGACGAAATCAAGCCTACTTTACGCGTAAATCATATCTTTTTAAAAAAACATAACCGATCAGTGTGTATACATGGAAAATATATATAAGAAACAATGTGATTGGTTGTATCTAATAACGTAAAAGAAATAACAACAACGATTTGTTTGTCTGTGCGTTTGTACATATTAAGTTTAGAAACGGCTGAACCGACTTATTTACAATTTTCACTACTGTAATTTGGCAAGCGTCTGTTCAAAAGCAACCTAAAATCTGAAAGAAAGAGCATTCATTTTCTAAAACTTATAACAATTTCAATACGAAAAAAAGACAAGTTTAGTATAACCCAAAATAATATTTATAATATACCAAAAATAAGTACAGTAGTATTTACACACTGTAGTTAGTGACTCACGGTCGTAACACACAATGGACTGCTCTCACTGACGCCCACAACTTACCTCTATTGATAGACTGCTCGTTAGCGGCCCTCAGATACTGAAATAAAAAGAGAAATCTGTAATTAAATATTAAATTGTATCGATATTCAAATGTAACACACATATGTATATGAATGTTAAAATAAAATCGAAGTAAAAATAAAATTAGCTTCACGCTGTATCCCGCACACAGCAGGATTGGCAAAGGGAACCTAGCTCTTAATTTTGTTACCCATTTTCCGAAAAATTTCCAAAGAAACGCGTGGTGAAACACAACGCCGGTGTGTGGCCTTGGTGCCAGTGCGAAGAAATTAAAATATTAATAAATAATAAAGAATTCCCTCGAGTGGGGATCAACCCACAACTGTCGCGTTACACGTTGTTGTATCCCTGGGCCACGACCGCCTCTGTACTACAAAGTAGTGTTACAGACGTTCCAAATTTAAATACAAGCTGGAACTGGAAGCCAAACTCAAAAGGTTTTTTTCAGTAGTTCGATATACTTAGTAAAAATGGGATTTAGGTAAAATGTGATTTAACTACATTATCAGTTGTATTAATAGCTACTAACGTATATATTTTTTCAGATTCACGTTGTGGCAGAGGGATCCTAGTGTTAAGGACACTCCGAACACTTAACACATAATATTCCGCCGTATTTTGTGTTGAGCGGCGGAACTCAGCGCCACGCTATGACTTTTGATAATACATATTTTCCTCTTTGTGTTTAATTAGAACAAGAAGTACCTACATTTCTTACAATCATCTTCGCTGCGTGCAACAGACACGTCAACTGCAAGTACCGCGTAAAGCCAAATTTAGTTTAAAAGAAAGTAAACAACATTTTATAATTTCCTACTCCATTTTTTATCTTTTTTGAGATATTGCGTGTTGGATTTTTAGCGTAGACTCGCGTTTAGTCTTTAAATATTATAATTAAATATAATATTTCTAGAGCCTGTCGTGGCGCAGTGGCACAAATATGTAACTATGCAAACGAGACGGTTGTGGGTTCGATTTCCACTTCGCTCTGGTGCCAAGACTTTGTCATTTGTGAGCGAGGCATTGAATGCCATCACTCCACCAGAATTCAACGGGAAATTGGGTGTGGAGTTTCTTAACGCTAGGCTCCCTCTGCCTACCCTGCCACATGCGAAATACAGTGTGAAAATGAAAAAATAAGAAATAAATGGTATGTATTCGAATAAAAAGCGCCATTACGTTCAACACATATTATTATACTCTAGTATACATTATTAAACTCTAGAAAAATATGTTTAGATAAAAGTCTAATTACATATTGTGTTTCTAATGAACGTGCAGTACACGTACAATAAACAAGCGAGCTCATCGTAATATAAGAGGGTAGTTGTTAATTAGACTGAACGGACAATATGGTTCTTAGTCACTGTTAAATCTTCTGAATTTACCGCTTTAACTTTACCTATTCAGTGAAAGAGCTGCAGTTAAATTAAAAACTAGTTTTAATTCTGACCTAATTTATTTAATTTTCTAAATTATGACTTCTTTACGTAGAGTAGAGTAGGCAGGCTTTATAAATATAATATACACGTGTTCGCTTAAGCTGAGATTTAAGTGAATATATTATGTTATGTTATTATTTTCGACATTTTTTTAGTCTTTAAGGGGCTGGGAGCCTGGTATTAAGACAGTCCATTCCCCATTCTAGATCGAGGCATTGCATTTTGAGTGGCGGAACAGTTTACCGTATTTACCATAGCGATCCATTTACCGTAGCGACAGATTGAAAATATTAAACGTTTCTCTTCCCCTAGTGGGAATCAAACCCATAACCGTCGCGGTTACAGTCGCAAGCTTGTATCTGTGCGTGGCCCAAGGGTACAAGCGCGCGACGGCATCTGTTTAATGAATATATAAAAAAAAATACTTCGTAAAATTTAATGAGTATGACGTAGATTCTTAAACGTTTCTAAATATCTTGTAATTATTTAATTTACGTAAAGCAAGTTATGAATGGAGTTTCTTTTTACCTTTTTTTATAAGCAGTTCCATTTGAGCACCTCTCGGCCTCCTAATCTTTTATGAAATATTTTTTAAATGAAAATATTTTAATTTCACATTGTATCTCAGACATAGCAGAGAAACCTCGAAAACCTAGTGTTAAGACACTCTGGTCTCCTCCGTCTTAGTTCCCCTACTCTTAGCTAAAGAAGCGTTAAGTTACGCTAAAGAAAACCTAAAGACGAAATATTTTAGCGAGTATTTACCTATTTCCAATACTACGATATTGATTCGAGCTAAATCGCGCGTTGTACGTCGAATCTCCTGAGATTACTAATATAATATTTTCCCTTACATTGTTATATTTACTTTTGATGCCGTTATTCAATCAAACAACATATCTCATATTCATATTCAAATCTATCCTTATCATGAAAAACAAATATTATGTACATAAATATTTCTCTCTATAAGAAGCTTATTTTTTTACATGACTGAGATATTTTAGCGCATTACGTATTTCGTCTGATTGTAAGATTTTTTTTTATTAAATTTATTCTTTATAAGAGTAATAAGTAAAAAAATCTTAGTAATAAAGCCTTAAATTTTAAATACTGGCTTTAGTGTCGATACAAATAGCGGCGTTGATCTCCGCCACTGAACACGCCATGTGTAAGAAAATCTGCTGAAAGTTGGAAACGCTATACTTTACACTAGGAGTCTCCTCTACCTGCCCTGCTAGAGACAGGCACGCTAAACCTATTATTATGATCACTGAATACTTACATAACTTAATCTCGAACTCCATTTTTCCATTAGAAAAAGTTATTAAATTAAATATTCCGAGTTTTTGATTGGCAATTCATTTCTGAACGAGCATTATTCCACAGAATGCTTATTGATTCGTTTTTCTCTAATTTTTAGGAGAATTTTGAGCCCAAATGAACAAAGGACCGTTATTGTTCAGCTTCACGCTGTATCTCGTACACAGCAGAGTAGGCAGAGGAAACCTAGTAATAAAACTCTCCGTTCCCCATTTTCCGTCGAATTCTGGAGGAGTTGCGTGTTGAGCTGTGGAACCCAACACCGCGCTTTGCCTCAACACCAAAGCAAATAATTCAAAATATACTTTTTAATATATATATCATTTCAAGTGGGAATCGAACCCACAACAGACACACACAATGTGTGTGTGTGTGTATTCGTGTGTGTCACACACTTGTACCCCTGCGTCACGACTGGCCTCATATTATAGCAAATGCTCAATAACAATTATTATACAAATACTTATAAATCAAAACCACATATGACTTGAATAATAGGTATCAATACGTTATGCCATTTTGTATGAACGTTACGTGACCCGAATAAAAGAAAAAAAATAAGAGAAAACTCAAAATAAAATGTATAGTAGAAAGCATTTATTCATACTGCTTCTAAAATATGTTGACCTTTTTAACGTCGAAGTACACAAAACTACAGACCTCATATTGGAAGTACTCGAAAGGCAGCAAATTGTGCGCATCGAACGTTGGTTAACGCTGTTTGCACCGTCCAGTCAATACTCCCGTGATTTGCACTTATTTTGCATTATTGAGTATTTTTTTATGACGAACGCAGTTTTCATTGTGCATACTCATTCTGTAATAAGTACACGAAGCCAGTCGTGGTGTAAGGGTACAAGCGTCTGACTGTAAGCGCGAGAGGTTCTAGATTCGATTTCTACTCGAGGAAATGAAATATTGTTTTTTTTCTAATGTCTTCCCTCTAATGTTGCGACAAATCGCAGCGTCTCGTCAACATCTTGAAAATGATCGGAAAGTTAAGAACAGAAGGATTTATCACTACTCTGTTTAGTAAAGAATATAATACAAATTAAAAAAGTCTTTCGGCATAGATCTTTAGCAATTTCGTCACGAGTATTTAAAGTGTCGAGAAACGAGATGTTTATCGAATAGATTTCTTTATTAAAATAAATTTATCCGTTCAGTAAAAAAACAAATAGTGACAGTATGTTTGCATTTTCTGATTTTTACATTCAATATTTAACTTATATCGGTTACTGTGGTGAGTCAACAAGTATATAAGTGAAAGTATGTTCAAAATAATCGTAAAATAATTAATAAAACTAAACAAACACAGTATAATTATTTTTAGCATCACTCAGTGGTCAGACAATCAGTTCCCAATTAGACACTTCCGCTTTGACTCGCTACCAGAGCAAAAAAATGAAAATATTAAATATTTAATTTCCTTCAATGAGAATCGAACCCAAAAGCTATAGCGTTTACAGTCAAACTTATGTCTCAACTGGCCTCTTATATAAAGTAATGAAACATATTTCACCTACAGAACGCTTCGAGCACGAATTCATCTCACAATTTTAGAATTTTGACTTAATTGTTTAGTTAACCTATAGTTAATGACTTCCATAGATTTATTTTCGTCATCTTCCATTTTACCAGATGTGAGGTCATCACGGATCTACTAATGTAAGAAACATTGAACATTATTTTATATATTCTTTAGCAATTTAACAATATTAGAGACTAAGTGCTGTCACAATTGACAGTTACTGATCATTACTGTCTCAACACGCCCATTAGCTTTATATAATAAGGTGTAATTGTTTCTTAAAATGATTCTATTCAAGGTTTTAGGTATTTAAAATTGTGTAATAACGATGATTATTCAATTAAAGCACAACAGATTTTTTTATAAATAAATGAGTTACTTAAAAAAATTACTGATTGTACGTACTGGAAATTATTATATGAGAGAGTTAAGTTACCTAATTATTATTTTTCTAAAAAAGTAAGAAAAAAGGGAACGTTGCATAGTTAGAGTTACACACTCTCACTCTCACATAGTGAGAGCGAGAGTGTATGACAGGCGGACGCTTTAACCTATACTTGCGTCACAATTTCCAGGACCTGAGAAGCTCCTCTTTCTGCAGCGCAATGAGCACCCATAAGGTGAATTCATGGCATACTAATTCAAAATTATTGCTCATCTGCGTTTTAATATATTTATTGATGGATATTTTCACAAAACCCCTCAAAACTCATAAAACACTCAAAATATATAGATTATAGAATATAAAAGTTGAAGGAAAAATGCATATATTTAAATATATTAAAAATAAAAAATCTTAATGAATTTATAATTTATTCGAGTACAAAGTTTATCGATGAAAATACTTTTAATCGGTTGATTTCAAAGGTAGTCACCAAAGAATCGCACGCACGAGCATATCGCATGAGCGTGACTAACGTTTTTACCAGGTTTCGGTTGTTCGTCACTTTTTGGTGTCTAATGCCGACAAAATACCAACCTTGCCACTCGGTCCTAGCTCCAGCATATAAAATATAGTATTGATGTGCCCAAGATGGCTGTGTTATCTGCGTATAGAATAGGCTATAAAAACATGATCCTTGGTAAATAATGAATGAGTAGTTTCAGGACAATCGATTTTTTTTAAAAGAACTGTAATTTTATTACGTTATAATAATGTAAGTAAATTGCGTTTCCATTTCATTAAATTGCATTTTTCCATAATAGTTTACTATTAAACTTATAAAAACTTTCAAATGAAACCTTGTGTAAATTCAAATTTTAATGTATGGTTTACATACATTTTATATACAGATAATGTGTTTGGTTAATCATAATCATAAAGGTGACCCGGCTGGTCCGTGACCACCCCAGAATAGTCTTGTTAATGCCCACCCTAGAAACTTTACTAACAAAAAATTTTGTTGTCAAATAAAAATAAAAGTTTACACGAACATAATATCTGATGAAGACCGGGGTCTCCCCAGATAATATAGCGGCTAAG